>CM076577.1:1210676161-1210919248 GCA_034641835.2 Pinus albicaulis
TGTTGAGGAGGTAAATCCCCTCTGCGGATAGAGGCAATCCCTACTAGCCCAGCAGGGGTCTAGAAACAATCACGAAATGTTACAACGCAAGTTCCTAGTTACGAATGAAAATACCAAAGATGGAGGCCTACCTAGAATCTAATGCTATGATCTGAAGAAGAGAGCGTTCTCGTTCCTCAGCCTCGGCAGATCATGATCCTCCACGATCTCCGCGGATGGACACCTGCACATGCAAGAAAAAAATGGATACAAGCATAAAATCCAGCATACGCGACTAAATATCAGTCAGAAAGGATACTACTCATATTAACATAATCGAAAACAGAGTGGAACCATAATCGTAACCATTCATTCAATAACAATCGAAAGAGATTACAACCAATGTTCTGACGTCGTGGTCTCCTTCGGATGGGTCTCCAGTCGTTCACGTCTCACAAAGCTCACCAGGGAAAGGGCAAACCTCTCTAGAGTCTCTCGACAATAGTCTCCTTACTTGAGTCGGCCTTAAGGGAAGAAAGAGGGCTCTTACAGCACAAAGGCTCTTGGGAATTTGGAGATTCAAAGCTTAGGCACTTCAAGACTAGCTTGCAATGGCAATAGGCAAGCTTTTATAGATGGGAAAGGAGGGAGTTGGGATCCCTATTATTGTGGGATTGGCCCTATCATCAAGGAAGGTTCCATGAGAGGTGGCAAACCACTTCCCTTCCATGGAACTCCCGTAGCCAAACCTCCCAACTCAAGATAGGCAATGGTTTATGAGTTTGTTGAAACACAACTTCCGCCATCTTTATTTAAAAAACACTCCTTAAATTGGCTGGCACGACTACTGCTCTGGGACAGAGCGCCAGTTGGCGCGGCCTCTTTGTAGGATTTTCCCCATTGGCGCGAGTGCTGAACTATCTGCCCGCGCCAATGCAAAAAGAGATGTTTTTCATGATTTTTGCAAGGAGATGTCTTTAGGGAAAATGAAGCTCATGCTTAGAGGAATGCATTGATGATGTTTTCAAGGCATGACAATGTTCACAGGTCACAAAATGGGTCCTCCATTGTGCGGGACGGGGAATGGTAGGGACGGTGACAAATTACTGTGTAACAGATGGCCCCTAAAGTATGAGGCCCGAGAGAGAGAGGGGTGAAATGCTTTACGAGAACATGTTCAACTGAAGGCCCGCCGTCGGAAAACCTGCGCAGAAAAATACAACTGACATCTCAAGTACATGATGTATGTGTGGTATGGGCGCAGCCATCCGAAACAGAGTACACTATAATCCAGGTCCAGGGTATGGGCGCAGCCATCCAACGAGGATCAAATAAATAGACTCAGGTATGGTCGCAGCCATCCAATCAATGAATCATATACATAATGATAATAATCCACAATCGCAGCCTGGATTACAACAGACACAATCCAGGGTCTTGCGCTCCATCTCGACCCAAACAAAGTACAAATTCAAGCATGCGAATATGTGAGCTGAAGTCGAACATGCAAGAACATCGTCTGATTACCAGCCAATGATGAAAGTTGTTAACAGACGCGAGAGGAACCACCAATAATGACAATGGCCCTCAAGGTACTATAGGTACAATCTACGGCGTGTGAATCAATGAGTTGGTGTCGAACACCCGTAGAATCACTCGATCGGAGGCCAATGATGAAAACCTCACGTCGAATGCGACGAACCTGCCATTGAGGCATGCAGGCTCCAAGGTACCATAAGGGAGTCTCTAGAGCAGCTTCCCGGATAATGAGCTGAAGTCGACGGGAAGTGACCTTGATCGAAGGTGGGCCATAATTTTTCCCACATCATCGACACGAGACAGAGGAACATGGTGTTTTTGTGAATCAGGATCATATGAGAATCTGAGGAAGGTTGATGCTTGCAGAGGTCAACTTCTCTTGAACATGTAAACAACACGACAATGAACTTGGAAGTATTTGATATCAATGGATCAGAGGTCACGGTGACGAGGCAAATGAGAAAATTAGAGGTCAAAAGAGATTATCCAAACCCACAGAGGCAAAGTGAAGAACGAGATGAGATTTCCCCAACCCGACACGAATGCAGACAAGTGTCATGTTCAAGAGCGACATACTGTCGACGACAACGACGATGCTTCCATTTTACCCCACCATTTCTGGCGAGTACCCCAATTATTTTTGACAACAAGCTTGAAGGGGATAGCATATGCTTGTAATATAAGCCCGCCCTTCGGGCGAATCCATGCTAGTGCATTTAACGAGTCCTAGGAAGGAGGAACTCAGAGAACGTCATTTCGACTGGATCCGATGTCATCAGGGTTTAACAAGTCTGACAAAGGGAGAACTTGGTGTCTTTTCATGTTTAGAGAGTTTGAAAAGACAGCAGAAAAGTAAACTCCACAGGTCCCTTTTTGTAAATAGTTCCTCAGATCCGAAAAGGTAGAAAACAATATCCAAGAAAACCTCCTAGTCGCGATAGGCTAGGGTATTCCTTTTTCGTAATCAATCCATCCCAGCCCAAAAAAGGGTTAAACATATACTAGGTAGATGTTGATTCGTGTCCAATTTAACGAGATCGAAACGACAAGGGCCTCGGCAATATTTTCATGTTTAGAGAGTCAGAAAAGAGCTAAAAGATGACTCCAATGTGAATTTTTCGTGTATTTACCGAGTCCGAAAAAGTATAAAATACAACTCGTTTCCATCATTAAAGTCGCAAAAACCTGCTGCTGCACATACCAAGCAAGCGTAAAACCCATTTTCGACATAACATATCAAAATATTCAATAAAAATAACTTTTTCAACTCATTTTATGTCAAAAAGTTATAAATATGCCAAATTGGTAAAAATAAAATTACATTTACTATTTACCTTGGTAAACAGCAACAGTGGTCCATTTGGAGCAGAAACTTCTGACGGTGATTGCGACCAATCCAGTTGACCATTCAGCTTCTCGTCTGCTACAGGTAAGAGGCGCTCCCTTGCTCTTCATTTTCATCCATTTTTTAATAGTTTTACCTTGTAAATCAGTTCTCTAGGGCCACTTTTGAAAATTTAGGGCCGCGCTCATTGGCACGGGTAACAGGAACGGACCCGCGCCAATGGGCTCTTTTATATAAAGGGCTCGCACCACGTGGCGCGAATTTTCACAAAACAACCGCGCCAGCGGCCGAACCTAAAAATCCGCCTAAAATTTTGACATTTAGACCAAATTGTATGGAATTTGAGGCTCATCAGAGATCTAACTAAGGGTTCATGACCATATGAATGCAGGTAATCAAGAAAAATGGAAATTGAATGGAAAGAACGAGAGCATGGAGAAGAGGATGAACAAGCCATCCAAATTCAAGCTTGCATGGATGCCCTTAGAAATTGTGGGCTGAAAAAGTTCTTCCTCACACCGTGCCTACGAGCTCAGCCCGAGCTCCTCCAATATTTGATCAGCATTTGGGATGAACATGAACAGGTGTTCAGGTTACGATACCAGGTATTAGAGCTGGAGGTTTTTGATGTTTATTTTATCACCGGATTATCCTGCAGAGGTCCAGTTCCTGTGTTGACTGGAAGCAGACCATCTAGGGAGAAGATGGAAGAAGTGATGGCACGAGTGTGTCGAGGGGCACAAATGGGATCAGGCAGTAAGAAGGTGGATATCCACACTATCCCTGATCTGGCATTGAGAGTGGTCCTACATACCATCACGCGGGCTGCAGGGTCACAGGCACCGCACGAGGCCACAAAGGCCCAACCCCTGCTGGCCTCAGAATGCATGGGTCCCCTACTGTTCGACTGGGCAACAGCAGTAACAATCAATATGAAAAGGCAGCTCACAAAATGCAAACAGGGTAAACTGAAATAGTTTGGTTATGGTTCCATCTTGGTATCGTTCATTCTAGAACATTTACCAATCTTCCAGGGCCAAGGGGCCGCAGTAGCAGATCTGATACCACGAGAGCCAAGAATGGCTCGCTGGGCAGCATTGATGCCCAGAGCTGGAGGCGGCCAACAGATGTCCTGGAGGCTGGAATTCTTTAGGTGGTTATGGCGCTAGCTGATTGTTGTGGAAGACTGGCCCTATGCAGGAACTGACTTTACCGGAGACCCAGATATCCCACTGCCAGAAGGAGATGACTGGGACGAGGAGTTGGGTAAGACCTCATGTTTTTTAATTTTATATTTTATGTTTTTTTTTGTTAATACACATTCGTCCTAACACATTTCATATATGCATGCAGATGTGGGACCTGAGAGACCAGCTGGAATGTCTCCAATCTCACGGAGGACACAACTCGCCCTTGATCCTCAGGGAGAGGGCACCGGAGGAGAGGAGTTGATCCAGAATCTCGAGGGCATTGCCCACGGGATCCCAGACTATGCTCGGCTGGCAGACATACCGATGGCATACCAGCGTCACACGGTGGGCATTTCGAGTCGGATCCATCGAATCCTGAGACGCTTAGTGCGTGCAGTCACATGCTATCATGAGCACCATGCGAATTAGCTCTTATGATTTATACCACACCTATTTTTGAGAGACGTATCATCTCCGGACGATTATGTATATTTTGACTTTTATGTGACACACTCTATGTAAACATTTCGATATCTATATATATATGCATATCTATTTCTGGATGGATCTTTCTTTACATGTGATGATGATTTATAAATTGCGCAAATGTCTGTCTAATACCAAATTTGCTACTGCATCTGTTAGTTTATTCAAATGCCTGGGTATATGATGATATGTAATGTAATCAAAATTCCTTTCCAGTAATCGAATACGCAGATACAGACGTAAGATGGACGGGTTTCTTACCGAATAGTGTCCATTCAGTTGTAGCACTACAAGTTGCGAATCTAGGTACACGAGCAATTCACGGATACCAAGTTTTACTGCCTCGGTCAATAATTCTAACACAGCACTATATTCCGTGATGTTGTTCGTGGTACATCCTAGACACACTCCCTGCAGGTCAATCAACTCACCAGTAGGATCATAGATTACCCAGGCTGCTGAAGACAGATTCCTGGTACTGCGGGAGGCACCATTCGCGAAACCAACAAATGGATGAATAGACATCTACACAACCAGGAAGACCCGATCAGCAGAAAGATGTTTACAAAGCACACCACACTATACATGCACACAAATGAAAATCACACACCTATGTACACACACCACACCAAGAAATCATTTCAGGCATAGTACTTTTTGAGGTACAACCCATTTCTGGGCTGTGCCAACAGAACTCCTTCATAATCTATGAGCTCGTAGGCCCCGTTTTTCAAAACAAGTTTTACTATATAGGGCCCATGCCACATAGGCTAGAACTTACCGACTCCAAGCTTATCATGTGCTTGATCGTACAGGAGGACGAGGTCTCCTTCGATAAAAGAACGAGGAGAAACAGATTGAACAAAATGAGTTTTGACCCTCTTCTTTTGTGTTTCGATAACCAAAGCAGCCAGACGACGGGTTTCATCTAACCGTTCCAGATACAGAAGACGTTCTTCCTCGGCAGAAGTACCAGGTAGAAGCTCCACAGCTAATTTCAATGAAGGAATCTCACATTCAACCGGCAGAGTGGCTTCCAGACCGTACACCAATTGAAATGGTGTGAATCCAATTGCACTCTTAGCGGATGTTCGGTATGCCCAGAGAGCTGAGAACAGTTGGAGGTGCCAATTGGATTTGTGAATACCAACTGTTCGCTGAAGCATAGTGACCAAAACCTTGTTCACTTCTTCAACTTGACCATTCGCTTGAGGGTAATATGGTGTCGAGCTGTCGTGACGCAAGCCCAACGTTGAAGTCAGCTCCGCCATCATATAATCTCGAAAATGAGTACCGTGATTAGTGGCGATGGCTTGAGGAACCCCGAACCGTGCAATAACGTGGTTGAATATAAATTGAGCAGCCGTTTTCCCATCAGCAGCTAGTGTAGGCATCGCCTCAGCCCACTTGGTGAAGTAGTCGACGGCGACAATGATATACGCATGCCCCCCGGCCGAGTGAGGGTTACACGTCATAAAATCAACGCCCCATTTCGCAAAAGGGCCGACGGTAATAACGGGATGCAATGGTAAAGGCGGCGCGCACATCTTGCGCTGAAATATCTGGCATGGATGACATTTACGAACTGCAGTGATACAGTCCTTGAATATGGAAGGCCAGAAATAAACTGCTCACAGAATCTTCTGGGCAGTAGCATACCCGGACATATGTCCACCACAGGCGCCACTATGGCAGTCATTTAGGACCTTCTCAGCCTCTTCCAAGGTTAGGCATCGCCGGAGCACCGAATCTACTCCAATGTGATATAAGGTATCTCCTACTATACGGTAGGGTTGGGACTGGTGCCGAATCCGACGGCGGGCAGCTTTATCCAACTCAGACCGAAATGTCGAGGTCTGAAGATACACTATTATGTCACCGTACCAAGGGTCACGAGTACTGATGAGGAAAAGCGTTTCGTCCGGTATATGGTCTTCAGAGTGTGAGGGAGAAGAGTCTGTAGGGAGAGAGCATATCAGATCCGCGAAGACCAGTGATTTAGTTGACTTAGCGGTAGTGAACTCTAAGTCAAACTCCTGCAGGATCACAATCCATTTGGAGTACTTGCCCCCCAGTAATTGTCTAGAGAGAATATATGTCATAGGGTTGCAGTCTGAAACCACTGTTATCGTACGCAAAAGGATGTAATGGCGAAAGCATTGTACAGCGTGTACTGCTGCTAATGCCAACTTCTCGACATGAGCATAACGCGTTTCCGGGTCGAGAAGGTTCCGTGACAGGTAATAAACAACATGTTCATCACCGTGATCGTCATCCTGCACCAAGACCATGGCTATGGTGCTAAATGCGGCGGCTAGATATAAAGTGAAGTCACGGTGGTAGTCCGGAGGACGAAGCAATGGAGCATTGACAAGTAACGTCTTCAGCTTCTCAAAGGATTCCTGAGCAATTTCGTCCCAGTGAAAGGGAACGTTCTGCTTTAACAAACGAGTGAATCCTTTGGCCACCTTGGCATAATTCAGGATGAAGCACCGAAGAAAGTTCGCTTTCCCTTGTAGACTCTGTAACTGATACAGTGAGGAGGGTGATGGGAGATTTACGATGGCCTCGGCCTTTAAAGGATCAAGGCGAATTCCATATTTTGAGACTATGAATCCTAAAATACGTCCAGAATCAACGCAGAAGACGCACTTATGAGGATTGAGCCTGATATTGTAGCGCCTGCAACAAAGAAAGATCTGGCGGAGATGCTCAGGATGGTCCTCTCGCTTACCTGAATGGGTTGGCAAGTCGTCCAGATAAGGCTGAACGATATGACGAATGTCATGAAAAGCATAGGAAAATGCACGCTGAAAAGTGGCTCCAGTGTTTTTCAAGCTGAACGGGAGTTTCTTATATGCGAAAGTACCCCACGGATAGATGAATGTGGTCTTGTGTTGATCCTCAAGTGCAATATTGATTTGGTTATATCCTGAGAAATTGTCCATTAAGGAATAGATCTCACTCCCAGCACATTCGTCGATGATCTGGTCTATAAACAGAGTGGGATAATTATATTTGGGACAGGCGCGATTGATGTCGCGATAATCCACACAAACTATAATCATACCCTGCTTTTTATCGACAGGGACAATGTTAGACACCCATTCTGTGAGGGGGATAGGATAAATGAAACCCGCGTTCAGAAGTTTTTCAACTTCTGCCTTAATGGCGGCGGCTTTTCGAGGATGCATGGGGCGTAAGCGTTGGCGCACGGGTTTCGCACCTGGATAGGTTGGAATCTCGTGGACCACGATACTGGGATAAATCCCCGACATTTCCTCATAAGACCATGCAAAAACATCTCTTAATTCTTTGAAAAGCTCAGTATAGACTTGAATCTCATCGGGAGAACAAGTCACACCCACATGAATATTCTCAACAACCCCCGGTTTAACGGAGATGTTGATTGGAACAGTTTGAGTAATGTTACCCAGGTTGCCTTCCGAAAAAAATTTGTGCGTTAAGATGGGCATTTGAAGAGGGGGGGAAGGAACCTGAGTAGCATAACGCTCTAGACAATCAGTCATTGCCCCCAAGCTAGGCATAAACGAGGAGCGATGATGCCCATCGCCCCAAGGCAGCTCCTCAAGAGACATAGTTTCAATGATAGCCTCATCGGAAGGAAAAGTCTCTCTGAGAGGATCAGGCGAACCAGCCTGACCAAGCCAGAGGGATTGAGAGTAGACGTCAAGAGCCATGCTCATAGGAGCATGCTGAGGAGGCGGAGGATCCGATGCAGCAACAATCTCACAATAGCTGATCTTTACTGGTGTTAAAGGCATGGATTCTCCGAACTCATATACCTGCTCAGGTGTAGGAATGAGCCAGGGGTCATCGGACCTGGACAACATGTTGACTTGAGCGGTATGCGATGGCGGTGTAGGAAATATACCCATGAGGACTGGGTCTTTGAAGAGACCAGGTCCTACACTATCTGGGGGATTCGGAATTTGATCCACGTATGGCACGTTGTTCTCAGAGTTAGAGGTGAAAAAAGACAACTGATCCACCGTGACAATCTTGTCCTCGTGAGGGAACTTAATGAATCGAAAGATGGTGGATGGCATGCAGAGCATGGCATGGGTCCAGCTGCGGCCAAGAAGTATATTGTAGTTGAGTTTTGCATCAACCACTTCTATTTCCACGTTGACAGTTTTTCCCTGTAATGTGATCGCTAGACTCTCGAGAACTCCCAGGGGTTTAGATTCCCAACCATCAAATGCCTCAAGGGCATTGGGAGATGACGACAGGGCTGGAGAGTCGATGGCCTTCCAGCAAGCGGAGGACATAACGCAGGTAGATTCACCCTCATCCACGACGGCCCTATGAATATTCAGACCGTTAATCCCGACTTGAATAACCAAAGCGATTTGATGTGGAAGCCGGGGAGTAAAATTCTCCAGATCGAAGGTGAGAAGGCTCGAGTCGACGGGATCGATGCCACCGATTGCAGACAATAAAGCCTTCCATTGTGAAGGACAACTTTGAAGAACCTCAAGTGCAGACATAGCACATGGCGCATGTGCCAGATCCTCAACAATACTATAATGTTGAGCGGCACGAGCGTTTGGATTATAAGAAGATCTTCGAAGGACACCTTTGGGAGGTGGCTTCACAACGGGTTCAGGAGAAGGCTTCTCGATTTCCAACGGACCGGAGACAGGCGGGGGAGGCGACCCATCCGCAACTGCCTTCCCGGGTGCCTGTCGCGGTTCGTTGTAATCCTTCGACCGCGTAGCGACAGAGATAGGTGCAATAGTCTTCATCATGAAAACCTGAGACCCAAATGGTGCAGATGGTGACGGTTGTTCGACCATCTGGGTCTGCTGAGATGGAAATGGCTCTTTTAAAACAGCCGGAGTCTCTTTAGGGCCTTTAAGAAGTTGACTAACCTCGGATCGTCATGGACAATCCTTAGTATAATGGTCCCCTTCACAGATGAGGCAAGGGTACTTCAGTTTACGATGGGAGCCATCCTCAGTACGAGATTTAGATTCTGGTTTCGGGGCATCAGATTTAGATTTGCCTTTTCCCTTCTTCTTCCCCTTGGAGGATTTGTCCGCCGAATTGGCTTGAACGGCATTCACCTCCAAGGTTTTACCAGAATCGGATGAGGCGAGGTTAGCAGAGGTATTGTTGAAAGAATTAGCCTTCTGCTTCCCATTCGAAGACTTCTTCGAATTCTGAGAGATAGAACCAATGACACCGTCCACCACAGGGGTGGGCGGAGCCTTAGTGGTTTCGGGCCATGGAGCATCAGTCAAGATGTCATAAAGTGTGCCAAACTGCGAATAGACAAGATCCAGGTACTGGGCACGCGCGATGGCTTGTTCCTCTGTCACGCACGCTCCCATTGTGATATCCTGAGCGATTTTATTCACAAAGGAGGTGGTGAACCAGTGAGTCAATATCTGATCAGGTATGTGAAACTTGATTAGTCTACGACGGCGCCGCCACTCATGAATGTGATCTGAGATGTGAGTGGCTTTATCCTACTTCAGGAAAGTCAGGAGGTGCGTCCTGGCTTCATACCGAACCGGTAACTGAAAATGCGTGAGGAAAGCCATGGCTAAAGAGTTGAAATCTTGGAAAATGCCACGGGATAAATCTATGTACCACTTAGTAGCAGCTCCAGTTAAAGTACGTTGGAAGAGGCGCAGGCAAATCGAATCGTCGACCCAAGAGTTAGATGAACACCAAAGGTGATACGTCATCACATGCGCCTGGGGGTCCTCTCCAGCTTTTCCCACAAACTTAGGGCAATCACCTGGTATCTTCGTGGGAACCGGAGGCTAATACGGATTATGTAAAATCAGATCATTGGTCAACTTTGAAACATCCGGCAGCTCCAAGGTAGCCAAGAATGGCAATGGAGGGTTAACTGCCATGCCAGGCCCAGGATGAGGTCCGGTACCCATACTCCACGATGGTTGTGAATATCCCTGCCCCCTCGGGTTCTGTCCTACAGGATTCTGACCGTAGGGGGCATAGGTCGTATAACCAGACTGATTTGGATGCTGGTAACCATAGTGTGGGGCTTGATAACCAGGGTACGGACCCTGATTATGTGTCGGCCCCGTATAAGCAGCGTTTGGATTTGGCTGTTCAGCGTAGGTAAAGCCGGGTGGAGGAGAATAATACTGAGAGCCTCTGGGGTGGTTATAGTTCGGTTGAGACTAACCATGAGTATAATAACCACCCTGAGGATGAATAGGCTGCTGAAAAGTGGAACCCTGCGGAGCCTGATACGTAGGGCGCAGCTGTTGATTTGGCTGCGGCATTGAATGAACCGGCTGTTGTGCAGGGTTAATGGAATGAGCGGGCTGCCCTGAATGAACAGGTTGACCCGACTGAGAGGTCTGACCTGAGTGAATAGGTTGACTCGGGTGCAAGGGTTGACCTGAATGACCAGGCTGACCCGGATAGACAGGCGGCGCCGGTTGCGTAGGTTGACCTGGTTGTAAGTGAGCCCCAGGTTGTACTGGATGGGCCGGTTGGCCTGGAGGCGGAACACCGGGTTGTACCAGATGAGCCGGTTGGCCTGGTGGTGGAACAGGACCAGGTGGTTGCTAGAAACCGGTTTGACCTGAAGCGGAACCATAGGATGTTCCCTGTGGATATGCAATGTTAGAGACAACAGGATACTGCGGTTGCATCGGTAAAGAAGGTTGGATTTGCCCCCCAGGACCATGGCGATCCCTACTAGCCCAACAGGGGTCTAGCAACAATCAAAAATGTTACGACGCAAGTTCCTAGTTACGAATGAAAAGACTAAAGATGGAAGCCTACCTGGAATCCAATGCTACGATCCGAAGAAGAGAGCGTTCCCGTTCCTCAGCCTCGGTAGATCACGATCCTCCACGATCTCCGCGGATGGACACCTGCACATGAAAGAAACCAATAGATACAAGCATAAAATCTAGCATACGTAACTAAATATCAGTCAGAAAGGATATTACTCATATTAACATCATGGAAAACAGAGTGGAACCATAATCGTAATCATTCATTAAATAACAATCGAAAGTGATTACAACCAAAGTTCTGACTTCGTGATCTCCTTCGGACGGGTCTCCAGTCGTTCACGTCTCGCAAATCTCGCCAGGGAAAGGGCAAACCTCTCCTGAGTCTCTCGACGATAGTCTCCTTACTTGAGTCGGCCTTAAGGGAAGAAAGAGGGCTCTCACAGCACAAAGGCTCTTGGGAATTTGGAGATTCAAAGCTTAGGCACTTCAAGACTAGCTTGTCATGGAATTGAGCAGGCTTTTATAGATGGGGAAGGAGGGAGCTGGGATCCCTATTATTGTGGGATTGGCCCTATCAACAAGGAAGGTTCCATGGGAGGTGGCAAAACCACTTCCCTTCCATAGAAATTCCGTAGCCAAACCTCCCAACTCAAGATAGGCAATGGTTTCTGAGTTTGTTGGAACTCAACTTCCGCCATCTTTATTTAAAAAATAGTCCTTAAATTGGGTGGCGTGACTACTGCTCTGGGACAGAGCGCCAGTTGGCGCGACCTCTTTGCAGGATTTTCCCCATTGGCACGAGTACTGAACTGTCTGCCCGCGCCAATGCAAAAAGGGATGTTTTTCATGATTTTTGCAAGGAGATGTCTTTAGGGAAAATGAAGCTCATGCTTAGAGGAATGCATTGATGATGTTTTCAAGGCATGACAATGTTCACAGGTCACAAAATGGGTCCTCCATTGTGCGGGACGGGGAATGGTAGGGACGGTGACAAATTACTGTGTAACACCTTTGCCCCACCTACACTTGTGGAAGCTTGTTTCATTCCCTTACCCTTCTTTCCCCTTGCTAACAATGCTACATTGTCATCCTCCTCAACAGGTTTGGCTGCTTGAATATGGTTCTTTCTGATTTCATTCTGAATGCAATCATCCCACAACCTCTCCCAAGTGGGAAGGTTCTCCTGTGCAACAATCCCATCCACAAAAATCTCCCATGTATTGGGAAGACATTCAATGTAATCTGCACCAAATAAATGGATGGAACGGTCTCTCCAATAGAAGCTAACTCATCTTTGACAAAAGGGATCTTTGTGAGGTCTGATGTAACACCATCAGTATTAGCCATTTTAATGGCCTTCATCTTCTCCCTTAGGACCATTTTTCTGTTTTCATTTGTGCTCTAGTAGAGATTGGTCAAGGTTGTCCACATCTCATGTGCATGTGTCTTTCCTCTCACATGAGGAATGACATGGTCTTTAACACCATCCAAAATCAGTCTTTTTCCCTTAGCATTCTTCTTATTAAAATCTGCCAACTGAAAAAGGTTAGCAAGCACTACTACTGGGTGTTGTGTGGTATGTACCATTATGCCACAGACTTCTACCTCCTCAAAGATGCTTTGGATTCTCTCCCTCCATGCACTATAGTTACTCTGCCCATCCAACCTATCCACCACCCTCAAGCCCAAATACATGCTTGATGTCCTAACAAACTGAAGTTTTCAAATCTGTAGTAAAGTTTCAGTTTTCTGTGTGAAAATAGCTTGCTATAATTTTTCACTTGGTGTCCCAAACTGCACTTTTTAGCCACCCAAGCTCTGATACCATGTAGAAATTTTAGGCCCAACCTTGGTTATCAGTTTCTCCTTATCACTCCCATATAGTTAAATGCCCATTCCCCTAAACATACATTCAACAAGCTGGAGATGATAAATATTTCTGAAAACACAAATTCTGGAAATTTCACAGTGCTGGAAATTGTAGAAATAAAACACAGAAAATATTTCAGCCACATATACAGAAAATAACACGTTGAGTTTTAGTCAATATGACTGAGGAAAAACCCCCTACAAATCTTGGCGAAAACCAGTTCGAAAGATCTTCCTTATTTCTGGATATTTCTTTTACGGATAAATGAAATACACCAGTAAAAATTCCAACAACCAATAATTTTTACTTATCTCAAAAATTGTACTTATACTCCACCTTGATTTTCGTGCCAATGCAAAACAAAAAATTATAGCGAAAAGTACAGCATTAAATGTTGTAAAAACAGCATGGAAAAGTGTGTCAGAATAGTTGTATGTCCCTCCTCAAAAATTGTGCCAAAGGTTGCCTCAAAAATTGTGCCAAACTATTGTTGTATAGACTCGATTTATGTATTGCTTTGCTACTTTACGAACCTCGAAAATAGTGCCTCCTTCACTGTTGTACGAACCTCAAAATCTATGCTAGTACTTGCTACAATAAATGTTGTTCTCCCTTCCTCAATTTTCATGCCACTTACCTAAAAAAATTTGCTCCTTCTTTGTTGTACAGATTTTTTGAAATAGTGTTGCCTTGGTAAATGTGCCAAGGTGTTGGTTCTCCTTCTTCTTCTCTGTCAGAAATTTCTCCTGCTCTCCTTCTCTCTTTCTCTCAATATGCTCATGAAACACTAGATGACCTTTTCTCTTATTTTCCTCCTTTAACCTAACCCTAAGTGACTTTTGGGGAATCCCTAAATCCAATGGCTGAGATAGCTTTAGATCTAGGGCTGAGATTAAATGTGCATTTAATTCTCTCTTTCTATTTTTTAATTCACCTCACCTTAATAAAGACCCACTTAGAATTTTATTTCCATAATCACTTTTTCACTTTCTAATTTCACATTGACTTTAATAAAGTCACTTTAAAATTAGACTTAGTAACTTTATCACTTATAAAGTCACTTTTAAATTAGATTTGACTTTACCACTTATAAAGCCACTTTAGGAGAAAAATATAAATAAATGTGAACACTTTTCCCTAGGCCAAAGTGTTGTAAATACTGAGAGGGGGGTGAATCAGTATTCCTTTCAATTAGAGCATTAGTTAATCTTCAATTATTATCAGTGTTTGTACAATGATAGCACTAAACAAAAGGAACACAAATGCACATAGTTTTAAGGTGGAGACCCACTCTGGGACAAAAACCACCTAATGTTTTTCTAATAATTCTTTAATATTCAACTCCAATTGAAAATAAAGCTCCAACTTCCTAGAATTTAGAAAAGAATTCTTCTCTAGCTCCCACTGGATGGATGCTCCAATGCCCGAGATTCTTCAGTATTCAATTAAATGGATGCCCCAACACCCAATGAGCTACAACTCACCCTAGCACCACCCTACCACCCTGTAGAAGAATAAAAGAAGAATGGACTCCCATACTAGGGAAAATGGTCCACTTTACAATGATATAGAATGATGTAGAAGAAGAAGACACACTAGACCATAACCCCAACTATGAAACAACCACCTAATGATGATCCTAGACCTCTCAACACTACCTCTTCAACTCTTGGCAGATAGACACTAGTACAGTTTTTACAATGATACCTTTACAGTGACTGTATGCAGTGCTGTCAACTTGAAGACTTCATGAGATGAACTTCTTGCTATTATTCTACACCTTGATTGCTACTCTTGTCATGCTACCCTCTGCTGCACCTTGCTTTGCATTTCTGCCCTAGAAATTATGGTCCTTTGTAGCTCTTGACAACACATGATCTAGCTTTTTCTTGCCTTCTAGGAGCTCGATATTGAATCTAGTGTATCTCTGTTACTTCATATCCCCAATATGTGATTTTTGACGTCGTATTATTCCTTTGAGTCTTCTTTCCAATGTCATAGGTCTGACCCAATTTGGATTCTTCAAGAGAGAGTTATGCCCAATCTCTCGTAATGCCCTAATTATGGAATGTTTCGGTAGAGTGAACTTGTACGGCATGCCACGTGTCATTTTTCTTCATTCAGCTCTAAAATTGTTACAGAAAAAACTGAAATCTGTGCACTAGCTGCCACTTTTTACAAAATTCCAATCTGATACTCAGAGAGAGAGTTATGACGAGTTTCCTAAGGTCACTTCTTTGAGATGAATTTCAGGAGCCTACAAAAACACTGACTTCCACAAATCATATCTCAAAAAATATTGTGCACCTTAATCTAAAATTTTTACAGGAGATTCCTCAAGATTTCAGCTTTGCCCCATAAAAATTTCAGCTTTTGAACCTTCGTATAAAAAATTTAGAGAGAAAATTCCATGATGACCTGTTTCAAATAGCGAAACCCTACATAAGGAGGATATGAGGATCACAATTTATATAAGTGCTTAGGTTGAGAGGGGCTTCAACAAGTGAACATGGGAGGGATTTTAGGAGCTTAAAAATGATTAATTATTGACTTTTCAATGACCCATGCCACAACCCCATGGGGTTTCAGCCCACTAACTGGGGTTACAAACTTCAAACATGAATATCTCTCAAACCGTGAAGAATTATGTGGCATGCCATATATGAACATAAACATATCGACAAGTAGAAACCATCAAAATCATTCTTGACCTAGAATATAATAATTTGGTAGGTCAAAATTCCCATGCAATATTGGGTTAGCCCCTGGTACTACTTAGGTTGACATCAATGACAACCGTTGATCAACAATCTCCCCCTTTGGCATTGATGGCAATGCAAGTACTCCCCCTGCGATCATGACACCTCTTCTTATAACATTATCTCCCCCTTTGACATTAATGGAAAAGGGTAACTCCCCTTGACACATAATCATCCTGTAGACTTGTACACACTTCCACTCCCACTTTATATCCTGAATAAGAAAAATCTAATGAGAACTTGGGAGAATCGCAAGCTTCTGGCGAAGATATTCCAATGCTTCACAATTACTCTTACGATCATCAATGCTTCCTACCCAATATTCATTTGTAAAGGCTTGAATAATGAGATTGTTACCCTTGGGATACCACAAGCCATATTCTGTTGTTCCTCTTAGATATCGAAGAATTCTTTTGACGACAATAATATGTGATTTTTTTGGTGCTGCTTGGAATCTTGATACTTGTCCAACTGCTTGCATAACATCTGGCCAGGAGATTGTTACATATAGAAGACTACCAATCATAGATCTGTACAACCTTTAATCCACATCCTTAGATGAGTCGTTTATGCTTAATTTGCAACCTATTACCATCAGAGTAAGGATGGGTTTGCAATCATCCATTTTGAATTTCTTGCACATTCCCTTGATGTACTTGGCTTGACATATAAATATTCCTTTCTCTTGCTGAGATATTTTAAGTCCTAAGAAGTATGTCATCTCACCAAGTAAAGACATCTCGAACTCACTTTTCATCTTTGTAGCAAATCTCTTACTTAGTCGATCATCATTGCTACCAAATATTATATCATCCTCTTTAGCTATTAGACGTGCTTTAGTTGCTTCATCCATAACATATATGTCGTTTGGAGCTCGAATTTCTGTATCCACAATTTCACCATACCTGCCTTTCCTGATTTCACATTTTGTGGAGTTGAATAGTATTGTGTGTCCTTCATTACACACTTTTCCAACACTGAGCAGATTATGATTCATGTTTTCAACCAATAGAACATTCTTGGCTAGAGCATCTTTGCTTCCGATAGTGATGGTACCTGATCCTATAACATTTGAAGATCCATCATTTCCAAAGGACACGGTTCCATCCTTCTTCTCTTTTAGAGATACAAAGTTCTTTCTATCTCCAGTAATATGCGTTGAGAAACCACTATCAACATACCACACATTTTTGTTGTTTTGAGCCTTAAGAGCGAGAGCACAATTATCAGTCTTCTTCTTCTTCCATGTTCGTTCGTTCGTTCTATGGCTTCGAAGATTCTTCTGAAGGATTTTCAAGTCTGTAGTCTCTGGCTATGTGTCCAAAGTTTCGACATTTGTAACATTCAATATTATTTCTTAAATGTTCAAATCTATTGATGTTTTTTTGAGCCCTGGGAGGGTCATATTTAACAGATCTCCTGGAATTGTATTGGTTCCTAGGATACGTGCGACATTCTACAGCGTTATGACCAAATTTTCCACATGAATAACAATAGCCATAAATAATATGTTGGTACCTGGATGGAAATCTTCGTCGAGGGATTGTCTTCCAAGGTTGTTCTTGTGAATCTTGTCAAATGAAGTCTACATGCATGTCAGATCTCATAAGTTCATTGTATTTTGTTGTGGAAGGTCTGCTTCTTCTTCTTTGTAACCAAGGCTAGTTCTGTCATTGTAATATCGTTGATTGTTGATCATTTCTTCCAATGCCCTTGAGCTGTTGCCATGGTTTTGGATTTTTTTTCCTTTCTTCACTTCCTTATGCAGTGAGACTACTTCGGCTTCTTCCCTTTCTTGGTTGCTTTCTTCCAACTTCTTTTGAAGTGACTCTTCAATGCATTTGTGTTCTTCAACTTCAATTTTGAGACCTTGAACTTGTTCTTCAAGAGTATTGGAACGGATCTTCTCAGCCTTGAGCTCTTTTATAAGCTTGATTGCTTCCTTATAAAATTCTTCTATGGTCAGCCCTTCTTCTTTGTTGTTTGATACCTCTTGTTTATTGTGCTTGGCCATAAACAATACCCTCTCATTTTCTTCTTCTTCACTGTCATTGTCTTCATCGGATGATGAGCTATCTTCTTTAGAGAGAAAGTTCCTTTTTGATCCTTGCTTGTTGAATTTATTAAAGCCTTTCTTTCCTTTTGAGTTGCCATCACTTCTGTTCAGACATTTTGATGCGAAATTCCCAACCTCACCATAGCCGAAACATATCAATGGAAGTTTACCTTTGAATTTTCCCTTACCAATTTTTAGTTTTCTCGTAAAGTAAGCATATTCTTCATCTGAAAGACCTTCTTCATCATCTCCCTTTTCTTCACACTTGCAGGTGCATGTCTTTTCAATTGAAGTTTGTTTGTCCTTATTGGTTTTCTTAGATGCAACGAACGCAGTTTCTAGATGCAAAGTACCCTCTTCTTCATTAAGTCTCATTTCATATGCGATGATAACTCCATGTAATTCCTCTTTGCTGAGTTTGTCCAAATTTGCACTGTGTTCTAAGACTGATACCTTTGGGTTGAATCTCCCTGGTAACTTTCTAAGAATCTTTCATATAATAGTTTTCTCGTCAACTGGCTCTCCCAATCCTTCTTGAGTATTGGTTATTTCATCAACGTATTGGAAGTATGCAGCAATGTTGCAATCTTATTTCATTCTGAGTTGCTCAAATTTTGCTCTATAGATTTGAATCTTTGCTTCTTTGACATTTGAGTCACTTGCATATATATTCTCAAGCTTGTCCCATACATTTTTGGCGGTTTTACAACCCAACACGTTATGATAAGCAAATTTAATGAGTCCACTGATAATAATATTATTTTCTTTTGCATAATTTACCAAATTCTTCTTACCTTGTTCATCTGTGGTTGATGTAAATCCATTTTGAGCAGTGTCCCATACTTCATAGCCTTGCACCAAGAGATAGACCTCCATTCTTCCTTTTCAGAGTGCATAATTATTTTCATTGAACAGAGGTACACCATTCTTGGTATGCTCCATGACCTCCTTCTAGTTGTAAAACTGTTATTGAAGGAACCAAGATTTGATACCAACTGTTGGAAATACTAGGGGGGTGAATCAATATTCCTTTCAATTAGAGCATTAGTTAATCTTCAATTATTATCAATGTTTGTACAATGATAATAGTAAACAAAAGGAACACAAATGCACAGTTTTTAATGTGGAAACCCACTACGGGACAAAAACCACCTAATGTTTTTCTAATAATTCTTTAATATTCAACTCCAATTGAAAATAAAGCTCCAACTTCCTAGAATCTAGAAAAGCATTATTCTCCAACTCCCACTGGATGGATGCTCCAATGTCTGAGATTCTTCAGTATTCAACTAAACGGATGCCCCAACACCCAATGAGCTACAACTCACCCTATCACCACCCTACCACCCTGTAGAAGAATAAAAGAAGAATGGATTCACGTACCAAGGAAAATGGTCCACTTTATAATGATATAGAATGATGTAGAAGAAGAAGACACACTAGACCATAACCCCAACTATGACACAACCACCTAATGATGATCCTATACCTCCCGACACTGCCTCTTCAACTCTTGGCAAATAGACACTAGTAAAAATTTTACAATAATGTATTTACAATGACTTAGTACAATGATACCTTTACAGTGACTATATGCAGTGTTGCGCATTAAAGACTTCATGTGATGAAATTCTTGTTGTTATTCTGCACCTTGATTGCTGATCTTGTCATGCTACCCTCTGCTGCACCTTGCTTTGCTTTGTTGTCCTAGAAATTTTGGTCCTTTGCAGCCCTTGACAACACATGATCTAGCTTTTTCTTGCCTTCTAGGAGCTTGATATTGAATCTGGTGTATCTCTGTTATTTCAAATCCCCACTATGTGATTTTCAGTTCTATAGTATTCCTCTAAGTATTATTTCCAATTCCATAGGTCTAACCCAATTTGAATTCTTCAAGAGTGAGTTATGCCCAATCTCTCATAATGCCCTAATTATGGACTGTTTTAGTAGAGTGAACTTGTACTGCATGCCATGTGTCATTTTTCTTCATTTGGCTCTAAAATTGATAAAGAGAAAACTAAATTCCATGCACTATTTACCACTTTTTACATAATTCCAATCAGATACTTAGAGAGAGTTATGATGATTTTCCCAAGGTCACTTTGAGATGAATTTCAGGAGCGTGCAAAAACACTGACTTCCACAGATCATATCTCAGAAAATATTGCACACCTTGATCTGAAATTTTTACAGGAGCTTCCTCAGGACTTTTTCTTCACCTCATAAAAAATTTAGCTTCTGAACCTTCATAGAAAAACAATTATACCGAAAATTCTACGATGACCTGTTTCAGATAATGAAATCCCTACATAAGGAGGATATGAGGATCACAATTTATATAAATGCTTAGATTGAGAGGGGCTTCAACAAGTGAATGTGGGAGGGATTTTAGGAGCTTAAAAATTATTAATTATTGACTTTTCAATGACCCATACCACAACCCCATAGGGTTTTAGCCCACTAACTGGGGTTACAAACTTCAAACATGAATATCTCTCAAACCGTGAAGAATTATGTGGCGTGCCATATATCAACATAAACAACTCAACAAGTGGAAACCGTCAAAATAATTCTTGACCCAGAATATAGTAATTTGGTAGGTCAAAATTCCCATGCAATATTGGGTTAGCTCCTGATGTTGCTTGGGTTGACATCAATGACAACCGCTGATCAACACAAAGATCAAAGCCTTAGGGAACCACTTGTCCTTTGGTACCCAAATTTTAACACACTAAAAGTGAAGAATGAAATCCAGAGAACTCGGGATGATAACATCTTGTTACATATTTTTTATGGTATGAGAAAAATAAGAAATTGAAAGCCAAAAAAAAAATTCTTAAGAGAAAGGTTTTAAGTTTACAACACACGATCTTGAGGAAGAAACCAAGCATGGCAGTCAATATCAGGAAAGCAAGAAGAACTAACTTGGATGTTCTTGATTAAGCCTCTAAAGAATCTCAATGATAGAGAAGGATCACAAATTTTGCTTGAGGACATGCAATGTCTTCTATGTAGGGAAATGTTGAACCCCAAAATTGTCTCTTTTTGACAACCTTCCTACACTCCATCCTCCTTTTTTACTCTAATAATTATAATTAAGCATAAGTTTACAAGGTTCATGGAAATATCAAGTATTAAATATATTTTGTTTCATAAGCTTCATTTTTCGTTATTATTTAACTTGATATTTACATGAGTTGCTGAATTACAACGATTCTTCATCTAATGTCTAATTTCATAGCATAGTTGAATGTTAGATGGGTTCTAGAACTACAGTTAAAGAATGAGACATATGGGAAGGTGGAAAATAGTTGGCATAATTATTTTTACCTATCTTTATGAGCTAGATCGATGATAAGACCATCATAACAACCCAGTCAATGAGGAAGTCAACCAGAAAAGAAGGCGAACCAGGCAAGCGAGAAATTAATGAACACAAATATGTAGCCTCTTGATTTGCTTCCCTGATAGAAAATCATGTTATATTATCAATTTATGCTATTTTAAGATGTTGTCGAGTAGGATAGGTTCGTAATTCTCTAAAACAGTTATTAATAGAGGTCATAAATCTACCTCTTGGCATGATAAACATAAACCTAAATATTATTTGAAAACTTTGTTTTGCAATTATAAATTTGTTTTGTTTGATGCTCTTGTCGTGTGTTATATCAATGTGTATATAATCGTGTTGTTACCTACATCTCGCAGGAGGGCCCCCTTGATTTGTAATGTTTTATCATTTTTAATTGGCATTTTAATTATGCATTTTGTATAGTATTTAACTAGTTCATCTAACTAATCAATATCGATTTTAGAATGAATTTTTAGGATTGAGTTTAAAGTAGGTTTATTTAATCATTTCGTTGTAGGATGAATGAGTGAAGTCGAGATCTCTTATGCACATGAATAGTAGTATGACAAAGTTTGGATTGTTTTAGGATTTGTAGTACAGTTCAAGTTACATCTGAGTTGAATTACATTTGATGAAGAAGATTTCAATTTCCAATTGGTGTGATTATAGAGTTAATTTCTCTTTTTCTGTTAGAGTGATTTAGATTTAATTTCATTATTTAAAGGAAGTGTGATATTTTTTTTTTGCAAGTGTGATCTTTCTTTTGAGCAAGTGTGATAATTCTATTCTTTTGAGAAAATGTGATCATTTTAGTTTCATTTTGCAAATATTTCTTTTAAGCAAGTGTGATAAGCTTAGTTTCATTTATGTTAAGGAGTGACATACTTACTTTCATGTAAGAGTGATATTTATTAAGAAAACATGTGTATAACGATCTCTCAATTTAATCTAGGAATCACTTGAATAATAAGGACTTCTAGCACATACAGTCCACATACACTTCATCAATTTACAAGTCCTCGCGGATAATTTATGTAGCAATTTAACAACAATTAAATTACCAAACAAGTGGTATGCATAAATTTTGAAAGCTATCGTTTTTTTCCTCTAATTTATATTTTATATAGTGTTGGAGCTTACCAATTTTGGTGACAGCAAAAATCCTTTCAGCAGTGCCAAGGAGAAAGTGAGCTCATCTAAATTCTAGTTCTTTCTTAAAAGTTGTTTTTATTTCTTGCATTTATTAATATTGTTAGAAGGTCTGGTATTTTATCATATTAGTGATAACTAATATCATTTTTGCAGAAAATCTCTTTGTTCCAATCTTATTGAAAGAGTCCATGTTGCCCAACATTTTTGTCTTGCTTTATTATTTTTCATTATGGATGTCCATGTATGATTTTTCTTACATATTGGACATTTTAAATTGATTTTTGGTCCTAATTTTCATAGAAATCAATTGAAATAGTATAGTGTACCTTCATTTTATCAGTGAAATCAGAAATTTGACAGTTGATATATTTTTGGCATATTTTCTCTAATTTTTTTTCTTTATATTTCTAATATTTGAGAAAATATTTCTCTGATATTAACATCTCAGATTTTTATTGAATTTATATCATGTTTTATAAACATACAAGTGCAGTATTATGGTTTACAAGGTATGATTTTTTTAGAAATCTACCTATGAATTAATTCATTCATATTGCTTCTAGCTCATTTGAATTTTAGATATTTACTTACAATAGTGCATAGAGCCATCTATATGAATAATTTTCTATATATTTAGCCACCATAAACAATTTTCTTTAGTTTTGTTGTACAAATCTATTATAAAAAACTTTCCCTTTTTCATTGTAAAAAGCTATTGTAATTAATCGTAACATAATTTTGGGCATTAAATATTGGGCTTAGTTCCATTATCTCACTAGCCCAGTGAAATTTGACAATGTCGATAGCGAAGCATACACACTTCACTATTCAAAACTAGGAACCTTTGCATCGTTTACCATAATGATTGATCCCCCTTCACCCTAGGTCCTACACTACCTTAACACATAACCTTATCCCCTCATCCATTACCCTATCCCTAACCATAAAACTTGGCTCCCAATGCCTTAAAATTATACCTCTATCATTTATAATTAATTTATGAATCCCAATTCCTATTTATGTTTTCCACATAGTCCCCAAAACCCTCATTACAAACCCCTTTTCCCTTGGGTCCTTAACTCCCAACTAATACCCTAATAATAGTCCCTTAACATCCATCTCTTGGAACCCAAATCATTATATACTTAGCCCCTAACCTCTACCTTGAACTTAAACCACTTTATCTTTAGGGAACATAAAACCTACATCCATGGGGCCTTAGCCCTTATGCCCCTAGGGCCTAATGAACCACAAATTTTTCTTGGGCATAAAGCACCTAACAATCATGAGATACTCCACTCATGGGCTAACCCCTCATGCACCTTAGACATTTGGCCCAAATTTGTGCCCTTATTCCCTCCACTCCTAGATCCCAGACCCTTTCTATGAGTCCCTTTGACAATTGGCTCTCAACCTCTAACCTACTTCCCCACTAGAAAAATATCTCCATTAAACCCTTATCCCTCTCTACCCTTATATATATATATAAGGGTGGAGAGGGATAAGGGTTTAATGGATATATATATATATATATATATATATATATATATATATATATATATATATATATATATATATATATATATATATATATATATAACCTACTAGAAAGCTATCTCAGTATTAAACCCTTATATATATGAGGGATAAGGGTTTTTTAAGATAATTTTCAGTAAATTATATATATATATATATATATATATATATATATATATATATATATATATATATATATATATATATATATATATATTTCTTATCACCTTATACCTATCTATCCTTAGGCCCCTATCTCTACTTAATTATTGGGCCTCCTTTATGCCCAATATCTTGCCTCCATTGAGACCCTATCCCCATCTATCCTGAGGCAAACACCTACACCGAACCCTTACACATGGGCCCTAAGGTCAACATGCCCATACCTCTTCCTTGGGGCCCCACAAACCTTGCACCTTCATCTTACTTCCCTAGCCACTGCCCTATGCAAAATCACTTTCAAAGCTAGAACCCCATGCACCAAGCTCCCCTAGTCCCTTAAAGTACATGGGTCATGTCTCAACTTTATTCTTGTTCTATTAATTGCATGCACACACTTTATAACACATGAATCATAAATTATATTCACATTATAAAACATGTGCATACTTTTTTGAGAAAAAATGAGGATGGGCATTGTTCCTATTTCAAATTTTCACCCCACAAAAACACACAACGAATATAGAATGCTTGAACACTTTAGGATGCACATGTTCTAGAGTGTGTGCATGCTCCTATGGAATAAAAAATGAGGAAAGTACAATTCCAAACCACTCACTCTCCCCCAAAAATACTCTCATTATCTAACATATGCTATGCAAACAAAACAACAACAAACACTCTCTTTTTTCTAGTGTAAATGGAATGAATTTTTTTGTCTTTTATGTAATTCGTAGGCAATTTTGTGTAATTGGAAGAAAACTTTTAGAATTCTATTTTTGTCTTTTGGTTTAACTAAAAGGAAATTTGTGTATTGTTATTTAACTAAAAGGAAAGCATTGGAAGGAATTTTTGGTCATCTGCTGTAATTAGAAAGTAGCTTTTGTCTTGTTGTTTAACTGTAAAGAAATTTTGGGAAGATAGTTTTTCCCTTTAAACATCGGGAACCTATGTAATTAAATTATATATCCTAAGAGTAAATAGAATGCCATCGAAAAGGTAATTTAAGAAAGAGAAAAGGAAAGGTTAGGTATGGAAAAATACAATTTTTTAGTAGGGTCTGATCCTAATTATATCACAATAGATACCATTGGTGTTTCTCCTCCACCACCACGAGAAAAGCACTTGATTTTACCAAAGTACAATCTAATTTATGCCTCTAATGAAGATCTAAGAATTGTTTCATCGAGACAAGTTGTTGGATGAAAAAATAATAATGGATTTTATTAGTGATGATTATACTATGGATGCAATTAGAGAGGAAACTAGTTTTGATGTTTTGGAATGGAAGTGTTTCTCTAGCACTACATCAACATCAACATCTTGAACATCTTGGTAGTTGACAAGAAGTAACGAAAATGTTATCCCACAGTTTTAAGCCGCTCAAGTTGGAGTTGAATCCACGCCAATAATGGTGTAACCTAACCCTCTCGCTTGTCAAGGAGTTCTAGCTAACAAGGAAGATTCCTACAACTAAAAACCCCGGTGGTCAAGAAAAATGAAAACAAAAACCTAGATAGCCTAACCCTAAACACCAATTTATTTAAAAAATAAACAAACTAATTAGTTCTCTAAGTTTTTGGCCTTAGTGTAATATAGAGCCTTGACAACATTTAACTTATAAATTAAATAAAATAGATTGACTACAATATCATTTATATAATAACAACTAAGTAAATGATAGCCTTCCTATTAATGAACCAAATATTCTAACACAAAAATGGTTATTTAAAAGAGTGAATGCACCTTTAGATATTAGTTGTTTTTATATAGTTTAATAGTTGCATGGGATATTTATATTATGGAATAGAAACCTTAATCAATCATAAAAAATTGTTGTTTCTCCATGATATTTGTGTTTAGGATAGAATATTAAATAATTGATGCTTCAAAACCAAGTATCACAACAAGTCTACTTTTCAAAACAAAATTATAGAAAATAGTAAATCTACTAGTGCACAAAATATACACAAAGTTTTACACTAATATGTACAAAAAGCCAATCTTCGTTATCTTAATCCAAATGATATAATACAACAATATAGGGCTCATGTACTAAGGATAATGGCCCTCAAATATCCACTAGTATAAGAAAACAAAATACAAGATACACTAACGATCTAGCTGATGTAGTGCACAATCACAGCTGCTTTGTCATATCCTGTACACTATGGGTCCTTTACTTCCATTCTACAACACTACCTCTTTCAATGAACCAACTCCTTTAGGCCACTAAATTCAGTCTGCACAATCTGCTCTCTAGCTTATCATAAGTCAATCTATCATCAACAAATAGGGTCTTCACACTCACTAGTTGCTCCTTCATCCTTCAAAGATACGACATTTTGAGACTTTTCCCACTGTTGCTCCTCAAATATTTTGGGACTTGTCTACCCACTATAGTCTTCCTACGTTTCTCCAATGAATACTAACATAGGGCAGGAAGGTTGCCACCTATAATAATCAAATTTTTCTTCTCCAATGATGAACATGGGCTACAACAATCTGCTCCTCTAGCTAGCCAAACCTTGAGGTACAACAACTACCACTCCTTGCAGCCAAGAGTCCTTCCTTGTATTTCACCTAGGGCTCCACTTGGGAAATCTCACATTACCCTCCAATAGAAGAAAAAATTTCCAATACCTCTATCCAAACACGGACCACCATCTAGCTAACAATCAAATCTACACAATACATCAAAACAAATACCTTTGCAAGTACTTAAGGGATGATGTCTTCCTCTGCAATTCTGGTCATTGGTTAGGAGCTTGTTAGAAGGCTACTATAATCCCTCTCCTTCACTATCAGACCTCATGAACCACTGTGGATTCACTCCATCTATCTCTTCTCCTCTTCACTACCAACCTAGGGTAAGCCTGCATCCAACCGCCTGCTCCTAGCTCAGACCTATGGGAGATCAATTAACCAAAAACCAGTCCCAAACAACTCATCCTCCTTGATTTTCCAAGCTAAAACTACCTCATATGTATTACAAAATAGGTGAATGCACTTATGGATGTGTGAAAATTATCTTACATTCTCTCATTTTTATACACATAATGTGGGTTTCATCCAACTTGACTTGTGGCACTCTAACACACCAAGCCAACCTGGTCTAGGTGCCACAAAACCCACCAACTATCTTTAAAAATTAATATTTCTTAATAGAAAACTCATATTTGAGTGATTTTCATTGCTCCTAGTTTATCTCAAGATCCTCTATCACCTCAAATGATCATATGTCCAAAAATCTTGATGGATTCACACCCACCAACTTGGGTACAAAACCCACATCTTGGATTCCAAGCCCACAAAGTGATTTTTTGGCACTCCAACCTCCAAAACCTGAACCCTAGGGCTTGGAGTACCTTCCAGGATACAAAAACTCAACACACCCTCTTAGTGAGGGAGGTACTTGCAAGACTAGGAAGTAACTCATCGTCATCATCATCAATTCTCACAACTCTTTCCCGATTCCTAGTGTTCATCACTACAGCAAACTCTGTAGTATGACCTACGCCCTTCTCAAAAGTGTCATTGTCACAGGAAGCCTCCTACTTATTATTCTCCTAAAATTTATTCCACTCTTTACATGATTCCTTCTTGGAAGTTGTAGAATCACCCTTGCTCCCTATTGACCACACGCTCTTCTCGGGCTGAAAAACCTCCCTCTAAACGTGCAAACTCCCTCTAGAACTTGACTCCCTCTAAGCCTTTGGAACCTACACATTATTCTTTAGAACCTACACCTTCTCGTCTAAAGCCTGCACCTATACCTACTTCTATAGAACCTGCACCAAGTCTTCTTTCTTCTTCTTCCCATGGTCTATAGGATTTCCAGTGAGCCTATATATACCATGCTCTCTAACTCAAATAATGAGCTAGAGCCTCTGGGACTCAATCTCACCTCCCCATCCTTGAACAAGACCTAAAACCCCTTATACTCAATCATATAGACAAACATCACACTATATCTTATTCCTGGTACAAATAGTACATCTTGAACTTGCATCACCTATCCTGACTCCATCTTGAATGGCACAACTCTCGGTCCTTCGATCTCTTTCTGACTCTTGTCACTGAACACCATGTGAAAAATTTAGTCCCAATTAAATTGATTCTTGAATACATCGTATGACCCTATCATATGCTTTGACACAACATTGTCCATATACCATGCAACCTCGTTGATGGTCTCCCACGAGAAATGAGAGATCAAATCAATGTCCTCCTTCTCTAACCTCCTAGAGAGATCATCTATCTCGGCAGAAGTGGCAACACCTATGACTTGCTTCCCTTTATTCTTCTCATCATCTCCCTTATTCTTCATCGGACATCTTGTTGAAAAATGACCCATCTCGCCACAGTTGAAACACTTGATTTTACTCATGTCATTATTTTTCTTGCCCTTCATTCTTTCTATAAGTGCCACATCATCATCTAAATCCTACTTATTCGAATGAAGATCCTTGTATTGCAACTCTTCCTGAATGAATTCATCCCATAGCCTATTCCATTTTGGTAACTTATCCCTAACAATGATCCCCTTGATGAATGGCTTCCATTCTGGAGTAAACCCCTTCAAGGAAATTCTTACCATCTTAAGATTTGAAATAGTCACACTGATGATGGAAAGCTCATATTTGACCTAATACAACCTCATCCAATATGAATTCACTCCTTCACCCTATATCACCTTGGTGGAATTAAAATTATCCTCCAATACCAGCACCTGATTTTTGTTCTTATTCTAGAATAAATTAAGAAGAGCTACCCACATCTATTATGCAGTGTTCTTCCTAGGAGAGTGAGGTATTAAGGAGTCCTTCACACCATCTAGGATGATTAACTTCGCCTTTGTATCCATCTCCTCGTACACTTCCAGCTCCTTAGGGTCAGTTGGATTCTTGATTTCTTTCTCGATGAATTCCCAAACCTCATTGACCTACAAGACCAACTTGATCCTTTCCTTCCATGGACTATAGTTGGATAAATCTTCCAACCTATCCTCATACCAGAGACCAACTCCCTCTTAGGTTTTACTTTGTTGTTCACACTCTGATTCACTGGCCCTTCAAAGTAGCTCTGATACCATGTTGTTTTTCCACGATACTAGTGTCTACGATAGAATATTAAACCACTGATGCTACCAAACCAAATATCACAATGAGTCTACTTTGCACAATAGACTTATAAACAATAGTAAATCTACTAGAGCACAAAATATACACAAATTTTTATACAAATATGTACAATAACCCAATATTTGTTTATATTAATCCACTTGATATAATACAATAGCCTAGGGCTCCCATAATAGGGGTAACGACCCTAAAATATCCACAAGTACAAGAAAAAAATACAAGATACACTAGCAATCAAGTTAATGTAGTGCATAATCATATATGCTTTTCTTGTATCATGTACACTACATGTTCTTTTCTTTCGTTATAAAACTCTACATCTATCAATGCAACAACTCCTTTAGGTCACTAAACTTGGTCTCCACAATCTTCCCTCTAACTGATCATAATTCCATGTATCATCAACACATAGGGTCTTCACACTCATTAGTTTCTCCTTCGTCCTTCAAGGAAACAACATTTTGAGATGTCTACCAACTATTAATCCTCAGCTCTTTTGGGACTTGTCTTCCCATTATATTCTTCTTGCACTATTCCAATGATTACTAGTAAGGCAGGAGGGCTTCCACTTATCACCATCAAACTTCGCTTCTCCAATGATGAATACAGTCTACAACAATTTGCTCTTATGGCTAGCCAAACCTTGAGCTACAACAATATCCACTCCTAACAACCAAGATTTCTTCCCTATTGCACTTAGGGCTCCACTTGGGCATTCTCATGCTGCGTTCCAATAGACCACAAATTCCCTATACCATTGTCCAAACACGTATCACCATCCAAATAGAAATCAGTCTGCATAAAAACATCAAACACATACCTCTACAAGTCCTTAAAGGTTGATGTCTTCCTCTGCAATTCTGGTAACTAGTTAAGGCTTGTTAGCATGTTGTTATAAACCCTCTCCTTCACTCCCAGACCTCCTCAAACATTGCATACTCGTTCCAACTATCTATTATCCTCTTCGATGCAAAACTAGGCTAATAACTATCCCTCTAGCAAGCCATCCTGCTACCTGTGCAAGTAAAATAGGCTTTACGACCTATTTTTCACCTCAGAATAGCCTCTCAAGAAGTGTGGCATGTTGTTGGAGATTTCCTCCACTAAAAACATTTCCAAAAACATCAAACAAACTACCCTTAAGTCCACGTCCAACTGTCTACTCCTAGATTGAACTTGTGGGAGACGAATTAGCCAAAAACCAGTCGCAAGCAAATCGTCCTCCTTACTTATCCAAGTTGTGAGCGCCTCAGATGTATTACACAAGAGGTGAATGCACTTTTGGATGTGTGAAAATGATCTCACATTCTCTCCTTTTTATACACATAATATGGGTTTCATCCAACATGACTTGCGACACTCTAACACACCAAGGTGACCTGCTCTAGGTGCCACAAAACCCACCAAATATATTTAAACATTAATATCTCATGATATACAACTAATATTTGAGTAATTTTCATTGCTCCCAGTGCTCTTTGGATCCTCTATGTGATAAGCTCTTATGATGTGATTTTTACCAAAAATTTTCTTGATCCTCTATCACCTCAAATCATCACATGTCCAAAACTCCTCATGAATTCACACCCACCATCTTGGGTGCAAAGCCCACATCTTGGGTTCAAAGTCCAAAAAGTGATTTTGTGGCACTCCAACCTCCAAATCTCGAACCCTAGGGCTTGGAGTACCTCCCAAGCTAGCAAAACTCAACAAAAATAGGTGATTAGACTATATTGAATAAGTTTTCATCAAAAACAATAAAACATTGTGAAAAAAAAGATTGATTGACTATAACATAGTTTGAAATCATAACCTCCAAGTTTCATAATAAGTGACTTTACCATTATACCACATGTACAACTTATGTAATTGATTGTTTTATTATAAATTTTAATTTTTGTATTTGTGTTTAAGTTATGAAATTATAAATATTAACCAATTTAATCAGATATATAATCAAACATTCATTGAAAAATATTTCTTTTAACAACAATTATACATTAAACAGGTTGAAGCCAATAAAAAGAATTTGTTAAAATTAAACCTAAATAAAATATGTACAGAAGTAAAAATAAAAATAAAAGAAAGCAAATATCAAATAAACTAAAAATTAAGATATTAATTAAGACATTATTTACAAATTTAGAATTAGTGTAAGAAACAACAAAATGTAGTTTGAAATGAAACAAGAATTTATATAACATGAGAAGTGAAACATGTATGGAAGACAAAAATATTAAATAAACTAAAAATTCTGATATTAATTAATACATCATTTACAAATTTAGAGTTAGCCTAAGAAACAATAAAACATAGTAAGAAGTGAAAAATTTACATAACATGAGAAGAGAAACATATATATATAAGATAGGGTTTACAACTGTAAAAAGGAATTAAACACATTTATACATAAGGAAAAAAAAAAAATTTCTAAGAAAGAAAAGTGAAATTTAAACAATATTTGAAAACGTAAACCCAAATGCTAAAAACCATTAAAGGGATATTTGACGAGCAAGGAAAATTCCTTTTTTTAATTGCATTTTTTCATATAGGTATATTTCTCTGGGATATGCATGAAAATGGGAAGGTGATGCACATTAGTTTTAAATTGGTCAATAATATCATATCCTGCACTATAGTCATGAGGTCAATACCAACTTTAATTGTAAAACAGTAAATAAATGCAATGAAAGATCTTAATATTTGCCCAGTTATAAATGGACGGAGCTTTGCAGTCACATTTTAGGGAGGCAGCATGTAAACAAACAATGGCATCACATGCATAGGAGGTCAGTTGCACGAACAAGGAAATTAGAAATAAAAAGAAAGAAACCTTATTATTGGTTATTCCCTCACTCACAAATGGGCAACATGTGGGTATGCAAAAGAGGGAATCCCTTGTTTGGAGCAGGTTGTTTGCTTTTATATATCTCCTTAAACTGATAGATGATCTTGATCCTCTTAGATGAAACTATCTTAAGCTTCATATGAACTTTGTTTAAAGTTCCATTATTTAATGTATAAATATTTGCTCGTAAATACATATGTTTGTCATATCTCCTTTTCTTAAATGGAACACATATTTGTTTAATATATATATCTATATATATATATATATATATATATATGAAAATTATATTCTTCTCTTGCTTTCATTAACAAATGTGCTACCACTATGTGTGTAATATTAAGAACTCCATTGCAATAAATGCAGAGCAACAAGCCAAACATCACGTGTTTTAATAAGCTTCAGTCATTGGTGTGTTTATGATGACATGTTTTCTATGACTTTGTTAAAGACATCTACCCTCATCCTTTCAAACCTCTCCAACCAAAATCAATCTTGTATATTTCAAATATGGCAAGCTCCCAACAGTAGATATGGTACCATACTCATGTTTACAAAATGATAATTGACATGTACAAAAGGATTCTAGGATTCCTTGAAAAACATACACATGATCTATATATTTTAGAATCCCTTAGATAGCTACTATGTAGAGAAACTGTGATCCCTGGGAAAGTATAATTCTTCATGCTAAGGTGGGATATTCAGTGCTAGGAATCATTAAAGAGAGAGTTCAATCATCAAAGAGATAGGGCTAGGAACTCTTTGTAATTTGGAAAATCGTGATATTCATGTGAATTCCATAGATTTATAGTCTGCTCAATTAGAAAAAAGCATGAATTCAGAGTAGAGATTGAGCAGAAAGGCCTTGGGAAATTTCATTACTTTCAATTCCTTCTTGAATATGACATTATTTCTCCCATGCATCTATGTGTTGATTCAACATTAACTCAAATTTTAAATTGTGCTTTGCTCAAATCTCATTAGGAAACGAAAGGAGATTTTTCTCTATCTTTACAACAACACTTCTCATTTCAAGGTCATAAACTGTTGCTTCATGGCATGTTTTGGAAATATTTTGGATATAGCTATCGAGTCTTAGCAATTCCAACTTTAGCTCTTTGATTGCTTCGTTGATCATGGAATTGATATGATTGAGAGTATCTTCCTCTTTTAATCTAGATTCATCTTTCATACAACAAATTTTCTAATTCCATCCAGAAATGTTTGATATTCCAAAACCGGTGATACCAATTTGAATTCTAAGAAATGAGAGTGAACCTCCCTTGTAAAGTCTCCTCCAACATCTGTGAATACACAAGGTTAAATTCACACACGTAACTACCGAGCCTCACTACAAGATTTAGAAAAGGGGTCATGCGCAAAGTGGAGAGAAGTGCTCGAAGCTTGGCTTCTTGGTCAATGTTCTTGTGAATAGCATTCAACTACCAAAAACATATGTCCACAACTTTATACTATATTATACTCTATATATATAACGCGTTGTCTTTGTCAATATAATTTGACAATATGGGTTTCTTCTTGGTAGTATGTGGGTCTTCTACCTCGATGCTTGAGTTGAACATTTGTGTTGGAGCATGGATCTATGGTCATAGATGCATGCAAGTATTTTAAAGGTTTTGGGTGCCATAGAGTGATAAATACATACATATTTAAAATTTAAAGCATGTATATCCCACAATCAATGTGGTAGGTTGTAATGCATTGTTTACATATTTGAGCCACGACTTGGTCAATGGTCATACAATATGTTGGGCATCCATGAGTTCTCAACTTGAGTGTGTATATAAGGGGTATAAACACGTGACTAGGTGCTTGTTGTATTCAATTTTTTTTTTTTTAACAAACAAAAGCAACACAAGGAATTATCCCACATTAACCGTGGGCAGATCAAACACATTGTCCATATATTGTTTTTAAAACTAGCAAAGATTTCACAATTAATTGCCGTACATTAATCGTGGGAAGATAAATCAAATTATACATATATTTCTTGGGTTAGAAACGAGAAAATTTTGTCACAAGTAATTGTCCAACATTATTTGTGGGAAGATTAATCAAATTTGTCCCACATTAATCCATATGTTTTTTCCTACATTATTCGTGGGAAGATCAATCAAATTTTTCCATATATTTCTGATCCATATATTTCTTTCTACATTATTCATAGGAATATCAATCAAATTTATCCATATATTTCTACATTATTCGTGGGAATATCAATCAAATTTGTCCCACATTAATCTATATATTTCTTTCTACATTATTCGTGGGAAGATCAATCAAATTTACATTATTCGTGGGAAGATCAATCAAATTTATCCATATATTCAAATTTATCCATATATTTCTACATTATTCATGGGAAGATAAATAAAATTTGTCCCACATTAATCCATATATTTATTTATACATTATTTGTGGGAAGATCAATCAAATTTATCCATATATTTCTACATTATTCGTGGGAAAATCAATCAAATTTGTCCCACATTAATCCATATATTTCTTATATTTCTTGGGTTATACTTTTCTAAGGAATTGTCCCACATTAATCCATATATTTCTTATATTCCTTAGATTATAACTTTCTAAGGAATTATCCCACATTAATCCATATACTGCTTGGGTTATACCTTTCTTCCACACTCTTGTGGTGATATGTTATGAAACCAACTCACAAAATAGAAGAAAAGATAGATCAACGACTTAGAAATAAGCCTCTTCGAGGGGAAAACCTCCTTTACATTACATAAATGAAAAATTCTTGGATGATACAAATGGAAAAACCTCATTTCTAGATATAGGAGACCAATGGGTCACAATATAATCTTCGTTGACATAATAATAACAATGAAAGGGCACAACAATAACAATAGTGGGCTTCTATGGGGCACAATAATAACAATATGGGGACTACATGGGCACAAAAATAACAATTGGGGGGTTATACTAACAATAACAATAAGGGGATACACTAGTATTCTAGGGACCTAACATGATCCAGATCTTGGTTGAAATGGACCTCTTGCTACAACTTTGTTGATAGTTTATGTTATAGGTGATGAAATCAAATTTCGTCAAAGACCCATTTGAGGTAATGAATAGATATTTCCATTGATATAAGACAATTGAAATTTGATGACCTTTGGGGTGAGAAAATTATTCCAGAAACTCATAGAACACGCGGCGGCGTAGTGTTCTAGACAGGTGTAACTTCAATTGCTTATATCTCTCAAAACGAGAAATGCAATCAAATTCCATAAAAAACCCATTTGAGATAATAAAAATTAATTTCCAATGAGATATTTTTCACTCCCTAATATGATCTATGGAGACCGTGGCACTTGCATGAAGTTTACTAAATGTTACTGCAAAAAATTGAAACTGAAATATGTTTCAAACTCTCATGGAGCCGTAACATGAATCTGCATTTATGCAGGAACGAAATAAAATAAATAAATAAACATAAACATAGAGATGTAGCAGAAATAAAACTTCATTTCATTAATATCAAATTATTGAAATATGCTTACAAACAGAATTGACATAAACTAGCTAGGGCGATGGTAGCTTATCTCTGAGAGGAAATGTGGCGGCTACATGCCTCTGAACTATGTTACAATGAGGCTCAAGGACCTTCTTATTATTGAACAATAAGGGAAAACCATAAACAACCAAAATCTTAGCCTAAGGAGATGTAACACCAAGAGTTTATGGGCCCCGTTGGGGTCAGTTGGGCAACCAACTTCCCAGTGTCATAACTTGGTCATAGTATCTTTGTTTGGCGCATATGATACCTTGTTGGAAACATATTTCCAAGGAATATGCCATTTAGGGGCCTCAAAATGGCTCTGAAAGTTCAGGACCTAAAAAACTACTAAAAATGGAAAATAAGAAAAGTGATGAAACTAACTAGATGGAATAGGCGGGTGGCCACCAATATCCACCTGGATCATCCCCCCCCCCCAAGAAATAAATGGTCCCCATTGCATGCAAAGCCTCCATGAGGTAGGGGAATTTATGTTGAACCTAGTCCCTTGTGAACCACTTTCCCTAGTGAAGGAGTTAGCCTACTTCAAAGTGGGCATAGCTTGCAGTGGAGTCCTGAGAAGCCCTCCTACAAATGTAACTAAAATGTGTCGCCCACCTGGAACTTGTGTCGCACTCGATGTTGATCCTAGCGCTAATTTTACTTGGCATTGGATTTCTCCAAGATGTCGTGGACCTATTGGTAGACGTCAAATAATACACATGTGGATTATGTCTATGTGGTCGCATGAGGTATGGCAAGATCAGACAGCGACACGCATGGGGTGAGATCAATGGAGTGCCTGATCTGATAGTGTAGAGGAACCTCTGTGGTTGAGGGGAAAATGTCCTTGTATTCCTCCACAACTTTGTCCATTTGTTGCTACCGTGCAGGGGAGCCTTGTTTATATGTTGTGGCCATAATCTTCTTCTTGCCCTATGGGCAAATTGTAATGAAAAAAAACCCTAGTTTGGGAAATAATCTTACTACATTGCTTTGCAGTAATCAAAGAGATGGTGTGTTGGCTAGATAAATCGATCTTGCGAACGACATCGATCTCCCTAGTGTCATAATACAATCTAGCAACAAACGAACAACTAAGTTTATCTTTCTCCAAATATATTCGTTTTATAAGTAAATTTTATAAAGGTGTCAATCCTACCTTATATCCAAACGCTTATTTGCAACCGTAGTTCTTCCGTCGCATCAGTAGTTCTTCCGTCACAACAATAGTTCTTTCGTCTCTTGAAAGTGTCGTCTTTTAAGACCTGCAATCACAAACAAGCAAATATTAAATAGCACCTGTATAACAAATAATTATAAAACATACCTATCATAGTGATCATGGAATCTATGAAATAAACGATCAAACGACAGCTTATTGAAATAAATAATCGAACGAAAATTTATTGAGAAAAACAAACTTGATTGTATTAACTTTGAAATAATAGAAGAACCTTACAACCTTAGCCTTGATGTTGAGCAGGCCTTCTCGAGGTCCAAAGCAGGAGTTTCCTCTACTTTGATAAGCCTTGCACTCTTCCTCCAGGAGCACATAGAGGTATGTGATCTTTCCTCACAAAAGCTTAGCAGAAAGGAGTCTAAATCTCAACAGCACTTCACCTCAATCACACACTAAAGCTTGAACTCCCCTTGAGGCTACCCAATGCCTCTTTTTATAGTGCAAATGAGGAGGTTAGGGTTCCACCTATGAAGGGATAGAATCCTCCTTCAAAGAGATAGGCTCATCACATCAAGGGGTTAGCTCCTTAAGGTGTGGAATGCATGAACCTTACAAGAGCGTACTCACCCCCAAAAAATCTCATCCAGAAGCTTCTAGAATTGACCAAAAATCATCTTTTTCACTTTACTTTCTTGCCCTTTTGACTTTGATAGGGGTATGTGGGCATTACACAGAGAAACTACATTCTGGAATGCAGGTAAGCTTCACATTACCTACATACCGAGGGTTTTGGAGTTTTTTCGGGTTTTTTTCCTGTTTTTAGGGCTTGACATGAGGAGTAGAGGTTGTAAGACTTGCAGAGGAGGTAAGTATGAGTGACAATGAGCTCATAAAGTCAGAAGAATGTCAAGGTGGTAGTTTTTAGTGCAACATATTTCCCCCTAAAGTGCAAAGTCTGGAATATATGAAGATGAAGTCTGTCATATATGAAGAGTGAATTACTTTATCATTTCAAGGATCATCCTGTGGACACCCCAGTCGTAACCTATAAAAACATTCAATGCAAAACATATATATGTAAAAATATCATCGCTGAGGTAGGCATTCCCATACTCAGATCAAAACTAACTAGAAAACTGATTTAAACTGTTCTGATACGGGAATGATTTTCAATACATCAACAGTATAGACATGTGTAGACACAGTATGGACGTAGCCATCTATTTATGAATATTCCACTGTATAAATGAATAAAAAAATTCCTTGCAGCCTAGATGGTAGAAACTAGATCCGGGGTCTTGATTTCTGTTTCTCGAACCAGTATGATTCTATCCATGTGAATAAATGTGTCGAAGTCGAACATGGTAGAAACCACTTGATTACCAGTCAATAATGTAAACTGTTAACAAGTGTGAGAGTAACCACCAGTAATGTCAATGGCTCTCAAGTACTCAGTACAATCCATGAAATGTGAATAAATGAGCTGAAGTCGAACATGTCACAGAATCATTTGATCGAAGGTCAATGATGCAACCTGTCGTCGAAGCTGAGAAACCTGCCATTGAGGCATGCAAATTTCAAGGTACTGACGATTTCTAGATCAACTTCCTAGATAATGAGTTGTCTTCGATGGAAAGTGATCTGTCATAGGTAAGCCCACAACATGAAATCATATATCAAGTTTTGAAGAAACATATTGGCAAGGACTGACTCAGGGATGGTAAAAATGGAAAACAAATATTTCGCAGATGAATGGTTTGTTTAAACTGTCCTCTTGAACACATAACAACACTGCAGATGGTTTGGTGACAATTGACCCAAAGCTAATACCCAGAAACCGGCTGAAGACTTTCAATATGGTTTGATTAACTGTTAGGCAAAGGAATTTCCCGAACCAAGTGAACAAAAGTGTCGTGTTCAAGAGTGGTTAACGGTTTCCGAATAATCAAAATGTAACCAACAGGTTTGTTTTTCTCTCTTTTCCCCCACCATTTTTGGCAAGTACCTCTTTATTTTTGACAAGCTTGAGGAGGATAACATTTTCTTGTTTATAATCTCATCCTTCGAATGAGTCCAACTTAGTTTAAGATTCAAACCCTAAAAAGGAGTGGTTCATTCCTACTTAAAATTGAACAGGTCCTTTACTGTTAAATGTTAACGAGTCCATTATAGGAGAAAGTTAGTGTTTTTTCAATTTTAGGGAGTTAGAAGAAAAAACTTAAGAAGACTCCATGGGGGTACTTTTTCGTAAATTTAGTCTCTCAAGCCTAAAAAAGGATAAAATAATGCGGGAGAGAACTCTATTGACCGTAATTAGTCAACGTATGCCTTTTTTGTAAAAATTCCATTTCGGTCCATAAAAGAGGTAAACTTATACTGAAGGGACGATCATTCATTTATTTTAACGAGTTCGAATAATCAAGTGCTCAGCAATCTTTTCATGTTTAGAGAGTTTGAAAAGGGCTTAAAAGAGGACTCCAATGTTTCGCTTTTTCGTAAATTTTTGAAAGAGTCCGAAAAAGTGATGAAAGTATGCTCTTTGTTGAAAAATGATCAGTTTTACCGAAAAATCCAATATTCTGCACAAAAACTCGAAATAATTACACATACCTGTTTAAGATAAGTAAAAAAAATTTCCAAATTACCTTTTTAAAGTGAAAAATAAAGAAATTAAAAATTCATTTATTTGAAAAAACTTATAAAAAGGAATTTTCTAACTTCATTTTTACTATTTGAATTCAGAGTGAAAAAGTGAGAGCTTTTGGATTAAAAAAAAAAATCCTGTGAAGATTCTGGAAAATCAATTCGTCGAAATCAAAAACCATCAGCTCCAAGTAATCTGTATAAATTCTAGACCATATGAGGGCCCAAGTTGATCTCTTGATATGGCTAGTGAACAGGTGGGACACACAGGACCAATGTTTCTTGATTGGCAGCCACCGGCTCGAAGTCGAGCTGGAGGACATATATTTTTTGACTAGTTTGTCAAAGAGGGGCGGACACATATCTCTATTCGGGACTAGACCAAGTGGCCAATCTGTTGCTAGTCTCAAAGCAGAGTTTTGAAATGGTTGAGTAGACCCAAGGGATAAACAGATAGATATCAAAACTATCATAGTTCAAAGTTATTGTCTTCACTGTTACTAGACTGTACAGGAGTGCAGCATTACGTGTTGCTAATCTCATGATGAGGGCATTGAGATTGTTATATTTCTGTCGGCATATTTTCATTGGTTGAACAACCAAATCTTTGTCATTAAGGATTTTCCATACGTCGGGATGGACTACCGCGGCGATAGAGACATGGCTTTTCCTCCAGGAGAGCAATGGGATGATTCAAGTAAAAATCATTTTCAACACTTTATAAGTCCTAATTTTTTTTTTTGTATTTTAAATTGTCCAACACAAGACGATGTATATTTTGAAACGAACTTCTATGCTATGATATATCACTATTACCGGCTATCTGTGTACATGTTATCGAATGTTGTTTAATTTATTGTTTTGATTATTGCAAATGTCTATTTATCATACTAGAAGCAACTACATCTGCTAATGTATTTAAATTTCCTGGAATATGTTGATATTCAATGTAATCAAATTCATGTTCCAAGAGACAAACTCTCAAAAATAACCTTGATAACACTAGATTCCTAATGGCATACACCCTGTTAAGCTGTAATACAACGAGTTCAGAGTCCAACCTAACAATCAAACTCTGAATCCCAAATGAGATGGATTCAGATAATAACTCAATCACTGCGCTATACTCTATAATGTTATTCGTTGTTTGACCGAGGCTTACCCCATGCATAAACACTAACTCGTCAAAGGGTGAATAGATAACCCAAGCTGCGGAAGAAATGTTCCGTGTACTACGACAAGCACCATCAGCAAAACTAATGTATGTCTGAAGAGACATCGACATCTGCAATATCAAGAGTAAAACTCAGATAAACAAGAATAGTGATAAGAGCACACTCTAAACTAGGCATGCTTTTCTAATCTAAAACACACCAACAGTAAAGAAACTAATCTAATCAAAAATCTCCACACCAAATTTAAGCATAATATCTTTTCAGATAAAGCCCATTTATGGGTTTATCTAAAGGGACACCGTCGAAATCTATCAGCTTATAGGCCCCTTTTGCCAGCTTTTTCTTAACAATGAAAGGACCATGCCACATAGGCACAAATTTTCCAGCCCCTAGCTTATCGTTGGCTTGATCGTACACTAAAACTAGGTCTCCTTTTGAAAAATTACGAGGTGTAACATTTCTGTCATACTGAGCTTTCATTCATTTCGCATGAGCTTCGTTTGCTAGAGTAGCAGTTCATCGATTCTCATCTAGCTGAGCTAAGTACGAAAAACGTTTCTCCTCTTCAGAAGTAGCTGGGAGTAATTCTAGGGCTAATTTTAATGACGGAATTTCGCATTCAATAGGTAACACAGCTTCCAAACCGTAAACCAATTGATGTTTTTACCGAGGTCTGATATGCCCAAAGTGTTGAAAATAACATGGAATGCCAATTTGACTTATGAATTCCGATGATTCATTTAATCATAGTGACTAAAAATTTATCGATAGCTTCAACCAGACCATTAGCCTGCGGGTAATATGGAGTAGAACTATCGTGGTGCAGGCCAAGTTGATCTGTCAGTTCAGTCATCATGATATTTCGAAAATGACTTCCATGATCTGTAATAATGGGTTGAGGAACATCGAATCTAGCAATTATATGATTGAACACGAAAGTTGCAGTAGTCTTGCCGTCTGCCGAAAATGTAGGCATCGCCTCAACCCACTTAGTAAATTAATCTACTGCTAAGATAATATACGCATGCCCCCCGACCGAGTGAGGGTTACATGTGATAAAGTTGATACCCCACTTTGCAAAAGGACCGACATCAATTATAGGATGAAGAAGAGCAGGTGGTGCATACATTTTACGATCAAAGACGTGACAATTGTGGCATTTCCGGACTGCATAGATACAATCTTTGAATAAGGACAGCCAAAAATAAACAACACGCAATATCTTTTGGGCTATGGCATACCAAGAAATATGACCACCACATGCTCCAGAATGGTAGTCATTTAGAACCTTCTCAGCTTCTTAATGAGTAAGACAGCGTCGGAAAACAGAATCTGCTCCACGACGATAGAGTGTGTCACCAATAATATTGTATTGTTGGGACTGGAAACGTATTTTCCATCACTGAGATCGTGAAATTTCAGGCCGAAAATATTGGGTTTGGAGATAAACAATAATATCTCCATACCAAGGATCAAGAGTACTGATCATAAACAAGGATTCATCCGCAATGGGTTGCTCCGCCACAGTTTCAGTATCAGTAGACGGGAAATCACACATAATTTCTGCAAAAACCAATGATTTCTTTACCTTGGATTTTTCAAATTCCAAGTCAAATTCCTGCAGGATAACTATCCATTTGGAATACTTGCCCCCTAGCAATTTTTTGGTCAAAATGTACATCATACGGTTACAGTCAGAAATTTTCGCGGTTTTGCGTAATAAGATGTAGTGATGAAATCTTTGGACAACTTGAACAGCTGCCAAGGCCAATTTCTCCACATGCGTGTATTTGATCTTAGTCAGATGCAGATTTCAACCAAGATAGTAAATCACATGTTCATTATTGAATTCATCTTCCTGAACTAAAACCATCCCAATGGTGGAATGAGAGGCGGCGAGGTACAAAAAATAGTCCTAGTTGTAATTGGGAGAATGCAGTAACGGTGCATGGATCAACACGTGTTTGAGTGCATCAAAAGATTGATCAACGATCTCATCCCAAAAGAATGGAACTTTATGTTTTAACAACCTAGTAAAACCTTTTGTTAACTCGGCGTAGTTAGGAATGAAATGATGTAAAAAGTTTGCTTTCCCTTGCAAACTTTGGAGTTGGCGTAAAGTCAAAGGAGGAGGTAGATTGACAATAGCTTCAACCTTAAACAGATCAATGCGAATGCCTACTTTCGAAACAATAAATCCCAGTAAGCAACCCGATTCTACACAGAAAACACATTTGTGTGGATTCAGCCGAATTCGATAATGCCTACATCTCATAAAGATAGCTCGTAAATGAGTGAGATGATCGGCGCTACGCGATGAATGAGCAGGTAAATCATCGAGATAAGGCTGCACAATGTGCTTAATGTCATGAAATGCGTAAGACATAGCCCTTTGAAAAGTTTCCCCAGCATTCTTCAAGCCAAAAGGTAGTTTGCAATAAGAAAATGTCCCCCATGGACAAATGAATGATGTTTTAGGTTGATCAATGGGGAGTATGTTTATTTGATTGTAACCGGAAAAACCATCCATAAAGGAGAAAATTTCACTGTCGACACAACCATCAATAATTTGATCAATATAGGGGGTTAGATAATTGTCTTTAGGACAAGCTCGATTAATATCCCTATAGTCGATACATACTCATATCGTTCCTTGTTTTTTGTTAACAGGAACAATATTCAATACCCAATCGGTTAAAGGAATTGGATAAATGAAACCTGCACAAAGTAATTTCTCAACTTCAGCTTTGATAGCAGCATCTTTTCTCGGATGTATCTAAAGTAAGCGTTGTCGGACAGGTTTTGCATCCGGGTAAGTCTTAATTTCATGTACAACAATTAATGGATCGATTCCTGGCATTTCTTCATATGACCAGGCAAACACATCACGGAATTCTTGAAATAGGGCTTTATAAGTTTGGATTTCATTATCCGTACAAGAAGCACCTATATGAAAGTTTTAAATTATTCCAGGCTTAACTGAAATGTCAAAAGGAATTGTTCGAGAGATATTTTCCAAATTTAACTCAAAATCAGGATTTTGCAATGGATTCTGTGGTTCTTTAACATATTCAGTAGTAAAAATAGAAGAGAAATCATTGTCAAAATGATCCATCTCAGGTAAGAACGAAGATCGGTGATGTAGATCTTCCCATGGTAGATCGTCAATAGACAAAAGTTCACGAATCTGCTCATCAGTATAAACAAGATCGGGAAATGTCGTTGTGGTTGAGCTAGATATAGAAAGTGATTCCTCATGGATCACATTCATTGGATCAGTTTCAGTTGAAGAAGGATCAAAAAGAAACTGTACAGCATGATATGTAATTTCAAAGGGACTCAAAGGCATCGCGCCACCAAATGAATCCACCTCGGAATCAAAAGGTACGATCCAAGGATCATCAAAAGTAACAGTATTCGATGAAATCATATGAACATTTGCAATAGAAGGGGATACGTTAGGAGCAGGAAAGGAAAAAGTTCCTAGTAAACCAGAATATTTAATCAAACCTACGCCAACATCCTTGTAAGGGATAGTCGTTTTACCGATCTGCTGGATAGTTTCTGTAGAGGCTGGATCGGATGAGAAATAAGTGAGCTGGTCTATTGTAACAATCTTTCCTTGATGTGGAAACTTGATAAGTCGAAAGACCGATGAAACAACAGCAGTCATAGCATAAGACCAACTGCGACCCAGGAGAAAGTTGTAATCTAGAGGGGCATCAACCACCTCCACATCTAGATTTACGGTTTTGCCTTCGACACCTATAGGTAAATCCTGCAAAATACCAAAAGGATGGAACCCTTAGCCATCAAAAGCCTTTAGAATTGTCGAAGACTGATTAAGTGTAGGAGAATCAATCGATTTCCAACACTGGATTGACATAATACACGTAGAAGCCCCTTCATCAATCGTAGTCCGAAAAACGGGTCTGTTTTTTACTAATACTAGAATCTGGAAAGCCATTTGATGAGGTAGGTGGGGTGTAATATTCTCTAAATCGAAGATTATTAGGTTTGAATCCTGAATATCGACAGCGCCTATGGTAGAAAAAAGTAATTTACACTGTGCTGGGCACGATTACAGCACTTCCAAAGCCGACATTGCTGAAGGGGAAATAGCTAAGTCCTCAACAATGTTGTAATTCTGAGCAGCTCTCGCATGTGGATTGAAAGCTGATTTACGAAGTACACCTTTAGCAGGCGGTTTGATTACTAATTCTGAATTGGGTTTCTTGATCTGTAGTGGATCAAAAAAAGGAGGAGGTGTAGTTGATGCATTTGAATTAGAAGATTCTGCTTCTTTACCACCAACAGGACTTTTACTACCATAATCTTGCGATCGCATCGCAATCCTGACATGAGACATCATCATAACAGGTTCTTCTGAGGCATTCGAGGTAGAACCAATCATCTTACTATCTTGAGTAGGAAAAGGATCCTTCAAGACAGTAGGTTGTTGAGAACCTTTAACGAACTTCGAAACCTCTGCTTGATGCGGGCATTCTTTGGTAAAATGATCCGCATCGCAAATGAAACAAGGATAGCGAGGTTTACGTTTTTCGTCATTAGATTCATTTTTATCTATTTTATCTTTTGAATTTTGTTTATTTTTATTCTTCCCCTTCTTTTTATCGCCAGATTTAGATTTGGCCGTAGATGTCTCTATGACATGAATGTCGGCAGAAATTTCAGCAGAATATTCTCCTTTCAGGGAATCAGGTAAAGTTATTATAGGAGAAGAATTCTTTGAATATTTCTTCTTACTTGTAGTACTAACTGAACCAATCATACCATCAGCGGCATGAGACCCTGAAGGAGCTGCAGTTATTTGACCTTGTTTTGGAAGATCAGGGATTTTTTGTGTAAAGTACCTGACTGCGTGTAGACGAGGTCAAGGTACTGAGCTTGAGCAATGAATTGCTCTTCAGTAACAACTCCTCCCTTAGCTACATCTTCAGTGATTTTGGGTAATAATGATTTAATGAACCATTCCGCCAAAATTTGATCCGGAATGAAAAATTTCATTAAACGCCTTCTACGTCGCCATTCGTGAATATGATCAAAAATATATGTGGACATGGATTGTTTTAATGAAGTCAATAGATTCGTGCCATTGTCGTATCTGACAAGCAACTGAAAATGAGTTAAGAAAGCAATTGCTAACTGATTGAAATTATTAAAAGAGCCTCGTGGTAACTCAATGTACCATTTGGCAGAAAGACCAATAAGAGTTCATTGAAAAAGACGTAAGCAAATCGAATCATCAATTATTGAATTCGACCCACACCAGAGGTGATAAGTCATAACGTGATTTGACGAATCCTTTCCTAACTTACCCTCGAATTTCGGTATATCACTGGGCAACTTATGTGGCATTGGCAGCGAATACAGATGATAGTAAATTGGATCATTCGTAAGGCGTGAAAAATCAGGTAAATCCAAAGTTGCAAAAAATGGTAACTGATGGTTAGGGTCGTGAAAACCTTAAGTAATAAGAGTAGTTTCGGGAGGAGGATACCCAAGATAACTGGGAATTGGATTTGCATTAGGAATGGTATAACCTCTTGGGAAACCAGGATTAACCAGACCAAACTGTGGTTATTGAGGCTGTTAATAAGTATAGCCAGGATACGGTTGATACTGATAAATTGGGTTTTGTGCAATAGGATCGAATTGATATTGTCCCTGGTATGATTGATATTTGAATTGCGGTTGACTCGTGACAATCATACTTGTACCATCTTGTCCTGTAGGTATCTAGATCGAAGTCTGAACTGTAGGTCCTGACTAGGGTACAGAGACTTGAGAAATTTGCACGGATGCAGGGATAGAAGAAACCGGAGCTACAGATACTCTAGAAATAGGTGTTATAGGTTGAACAGATGTTACAGTAGTTACAACAGTTTGAGGTGGAGTCTAAGGTGTATTAGGCCCAGGCTGCTAAACAGAACCAGGTGCAGGGATTTGAACAGTAGGCCGGACAGGTTGCTGGGTTGGACCAGAAACCAAAGGTTATCCAGGTTGACTAGGTAACTGCACATTAGGTTGCATATTCTGTTGAATTTGGGATGGATCCCACACCATGTTCATTCCGGGGTATTGTTCCATATAAGGTTGTACATATGAAGGACCATGGCCTGGTTGAATGTAGGGTTGATAATTAAGTGGTAAATTTCCAAGTCCTTGTACAAATGATTGACCAGAAGGTGGTTGAAAACCTTGAGTTGGGTACTGACCTTGAGGTTGATAACCCTGAGGTGTGTACTGAATCTAGGGTTGATAAGGACCTTGAGGAATATACTTAGTCTGAGGTTGACCTTGGGGTATGTATTGTCTTGAAGGTTGATAACCTTAAGGCATGTACTGTCCTTGAGGTTGTTCTCCAAAATAATATTGTCCTACAGTTTGTCCTAGGAAAAAATTACCCTGAAATTTTCCCCCAGGCGGTAATCGACTACCTTGAGGTTGCCCCCCAAGAGGTAATTGACTGCCTTGAGGTTGCCCCCCCAGGCGGTAACTGACTGCCTTGAGGTTGCCCCCCAAGCGGTAACTGACTACCTTGAGGTTTCCCCCCAGGCGATAACTGACCACCCTGAGGTTGAGGATTTCGAATATTACCAGACATCATAAAGATTTTCTCTGCGTTCAATGTTTCAGTTTTAATTCCATTAAGACCAGATGATAATACTTGTTCATTCGGTCGAGGAGTTGCTCCTGAGAAAGTACCAGAGAGAGCCTAGTACCCCGAAGGAACAGAAGGACCACTATATAAAAATGTTTCCGGTGTTTGGGAAAACATAGATGACTCTCCTGACATAATCGATGAAGGATAGTAACCTCTGGGCGTAGGATGAAAAGGAATTCGAGGTGGTGAAAAAGCAATACCCAGGTTTTCTAAAAAAAAATTCAAAGATAAATACCAAGCGTCACTCCTAATAGGGTTGTAGAAAATAGATTCACGCTCCCTAAGATTCAAAGACTGTGGGGATTCAGGAAGAGTTACTTCTTCATCTGGACTGGCAAGTTCTTCAATAGAAACGAGGCCAAAAGGAAGATCTTTAGTAATAATATTTCTTACCCTAGGTGAACCAGGATCACTAGAATTTGGAGTAATAAATCCTGAGGATGTTTCCAAAACAGAAGGTTCTGTGTCAGGCTCAGAAATTCCAGGTTCTTCAGCTAGTTCACTGGAAGGAGAAATACGACCAGTAACTTCAGAAACTAAAATCGGCTCTTGAATATGCTCTGTTGTGGGTATTTGATGATCAGGATGAACAACTATAGATGAACTTTCGACTTCTATTGATCTAATTCTACCGCTACTAGATGATACTAGAGCACGCAGCCCTTCAAGTTGACTTGGTGTATACTCAGGGGGCTTCCCCTGGAGTCTCTGGGACTATCTCGGTAATTTTTCCATGATTAAATATTAATCAATCACATGCAAACAAAAAAATTTCAATAAAAACACCTAAATTCTCTAAAGGAACAAACAGTTGAATCACACGCCTAAAAAATCTAAGAGTTCAAACCACGCACAAACAGTAACTTCTTGTACTAAAAGCATTAGTTGGTCATGAAATCCAACTTAGTAGAAGTTTAATACAGAAAGGGAGGTTGGAACAGTTACCCCGACAACCTGCTTAATGAAACAGATTGGCACAAGTTTCTTCACAAAACCATCTTGCGTGAAGAAAACCTCCCAGAGAGTCCAAGTGAATCTAGTAATCTTTTCTATTTCTAGGGCTCTTATCACCAAGTGAATGAGAAGTAATATGTTTTTTAGATCCCTTCTTGATGTATGTTTCGGGATCTATGTTTCTACTTCATGTGTGATGTATTCTCCATGGATTGTTATGTTTGATTGAGATCCCTATGTAACCTTGATGAAGGGATCCTCATCGTCACCTTGTGTGAGATTATGTCATGCTGATAGGACGCCTATTGTGAGTGAGAGTTCGTGTAGTGAAACGTCTCATGGAGAGACACGCCACTCATGTTGAGGGCATATATCCTTGTATGACAGAAAACATACATGTACATCATCACCATTTCCATCACTATATGAAGTGGCCTACCCGATCTTAACATTGGGCCCAGAGACGTAGTCCAAATTGGACAAACTCTTTTATCAACATCTCGTGTTCTTATGTTGCTGATTTTTTTCTTGTTCCCTATCCTTTATATCATGCATATATGTTCATTTATGCTATTTTAAATGCAATTCTAACCACATCATAAAATTGAAAGGTCTTGGATGAATCTGGCATTGAAGGAACTTGGATCAAGATGATATTAGAGCAGTATTCTCGCTAATGTGAATTGCAAGTGTGAACAATGATTGAATGTGCATCAATGAAGGATGACAAAGACATGTACGAGACCATGCTCAATATGTCTAAATTGGTGGACAAAATGTATGACGCTTATGAGAAGATAATAGAGGAAGAGCAAAAAGAAAGATCATAGAATGTTGCTTCATACACATCTTCTAGTGCTTATGCATATTCTTCATCGCCTTCATCATCTTCTCATCATTTGAATGAGGAAATCAACCAAAGTCTTCAAGAAGAAAATGTTGAATTAAGGAGGCTACCATGAGAAGAGAAAGAAGAGAAGCAGAGATTGCAGCTTCAGTTGCGAGCCGCAGAAGAGGCCTTGGAGAAGTTGAAGTGCAACGAAGGCTTAAAGAAGCCATCATAACCTGTGTCTGAACCAACGATTGAGGTAAACGATGTTGATTTCTCTTCAGTTTCATCTTCACATGCTATCATTTATTTTGGGAATGTGAAGATACCATTACAGGATCTGGCATGAGACTCCTCACCAAGATGGGATTCCAAGGAGGAGCGCTTGGTCTTAATGGCTAGGGCATAACTCAGCCATTGGAGGTTGTGTAGAGACCTCAATTCACAGGTTTGAGATAAACTGAAGGATAATGCTCGAAGGTTTCATAAGCTTCCAATACATGGTTGAAACCAGTGGGGAAAGAGAATGATGGGAACACTTCACCATCATCCTATGACAGCGCACATTGCAGAGAAAGAGTTGAGGCAAGCTCTTATCACCATGATGGCATAGAGACCAACAAGAAAGATAGAACAAGTCTTGGTATTCTAATGTTTGTTTCGATTACAATCATGTTGCTGATAATGAACATAAATTGTGGCGTTGAAAAACATGTAGTTTTTGTAGATTACATAACCATATATTTTCTGAGTGCTAAAAGAGAATGGCAGCATAGAAGAGGATGAGGCGTGAAAGGCCTTCTCCACACTAGAGAAAGAAGAAGGTAAAGCAGGTATGGAGGAAGAAGACTCATTGTAGTCATTGCGACAAAAGTGGTCATCAAAGAGCCACGTGTTGGAGGCTCCATCCAGAGCAACATCTCAAGGACAAAGTGTTCGTGCATGAACCAGTTGAAACAATTATTTGACAAGCGAATGCGCCATAGAGAGATGACCCATTCACTTTAATAAGTGAGAGATGGTTTTTTTAGGTGTGGTAGTGTGTCATGGCCTTACTTTTTAAATCATATGTTGCAATTTAAAATGTAAAAGTGAGGATGTGTTTTCCATCACTTGTGAAGCAACAATGATGTTTTGGCCATGTATTGATAGCTAGGGTATTGATTCCATTTTGTTGTAAACTTGACCACAGAGTATGAGTTATAAAATTGTGGGAAGTATGGGATGCTTGAGTCATAGTTTATCATGTAAGTAAGCATGTAATTTGTATGTATATTGTACTACACATTTTTTGAGGATGCAGGTGTCGACTCATCGCTTATGGCTCCGAAGAACAAAGGTGAAGGAGAATGAAGGGTGACCTTTCAGGACACTTGTGGTGAAGACAAGATACAAAGTAGCTACAAATTATTTTCATGCTTTTAGTGGACCAAAATATCCTCAACGGGGAGGATTGGGCCACGTGGCTCCAGACACCCTCAAGAGACCAAGAGGGCTCAGAAATGGTAAAAATTCAAAGTGGTCAGAATGATTTCGAACCAAGACAATATCAAAGTGTTTGTCTCCCTGATTCCAACGGTGTGAATGGAGCTCCAATCCTAGCTCATATGGAGAAGTTAGAGCAATTCAAAGTTTTTAAAAAATGGGCAGTGGGCCAAGTTTATGGGTCCTACAAATTGACCGACACCGAGACATGGAACCTAGCTCCTGAGATCGGGCAGAATTGTTGCCTCTTTAATTTTCCTAATGAACCATATTTTCAAAAAAATTGAAAACAACTATATTACATTAAAAAAATATAAAAAATGGGGTGGGGGCCACCAACCACGCCACACCCCAACGACCACATCATATTTGAAAATATAAAAAAAAAATGACAAGTTGGGGTAGTGGGCCACCAACCACGCCACCCCCCAATGACCACGTCATATTTGATAATATAAAAGAAAATGACAAGTTGGGATGGTGAGCCATGACCCCTACCACACCCTCTGCCCATAGTAAGAAACGATATTATCGTATATAAATATGTGTATTTGGGTGTTGGGTGGGTTGCCACCGGTGGCCCAGCCCACACCCATCTCCCGATGCCATTTTTCAAAAGATTCGGAGATGGTGGAGCTTGAACCCGCCCGGTCGGTGCGGTCGGCCCGCCAACCAGGCACCTCCACTACAACAACCAACCACCATTTTAAATCAAAATTCGTTCGAACAAAATGCTAAGGTGGGGGGTCGATGGGGTTTGAACCCCCGACCTCCATGCCACAATTCCTTCGCCCAACCACTCTGCCACCGGTGGTGGCTTGTAAAATGCTGCCAACCTTCAACCTTATAGATGTGAATTTTCATTCTCTCAAGAAAATGGAGGATCGACATACTTTTCAACATTTATTATTTTTTTATTGCAGGAGCAGAACTCTGATCCTGCCAAGGGGCCGAAACCATGCCTAGGGAATCCTGAGGGGCATCAAAAATATTCCCTGAGGTGTAGAACTTGCCAGAGTCAGAATTTGACAAATTTTATGTCAATTTTACACCTTTCAGTGACAGTAACTCAATGGCGATGTCTGTTTCAGTAGCAAAGCTTCCCATTTTTCCTCCATTTTCCAAATTGGAGTAATGATGTCAGATTCCCAATTATGGACAATTGTTTTTATGCCTCTCAACGCCACGAATTCGATGGTGCCACCAGATTCAGTAGTTAAGCATCCACTTCTTCAACCAACTTTAGCGGTTGAGGTATATGCAGTATTGATGTCATGTTCTTATTTTATTATTTGTTGTGAGATGTAATGTGTTTTTTAGATCCTTGCTTGATGTATGTTGCAGGATCTATGTTTCTACTTCATGTGTGATGTATTCGCCATGGATTTTTATGTTTGATTGAGATCCTATGTAACCTTGATGAAGGGATCCTCATCTTCACCTTGTGTGAGATTATATCATGCTGATAAGAGGTCTATTGCATGTGGGAGTTCCTGTAGCGGAACGTCCCATGGAGAGAAAAGCAACTTATGTTGAGGGCATATATCCTTGTATGGTAAAAAACATAGTCCATGTACATCATCATCATTTCTAGCATTATATGAAGCGGCCTACCCCATCTTGACACTAGGCCTGGAGGCGTAGTCCAGATTGGATGAACTTCTTTATCAATGTCTCATGTTCTTATGTTGTTGATTGTTGTCTTGTTCCCTCTCCTTTACAGCATGCATATATGTTCATTTATGTTATTTTAAATGCAATTCTAACCGCATCACAAAAGTAAAAGGTCTTGGATGAATCTGGCATTGAAGGAACCCAAATCACTTCTAACTACCACACTATTATGGTCAACCCCCTCATGGATAAGCTTTTTGGGAGCATGATAGAGCGAATAATTATCAGTTGGGAAGAAAGTGAGGGAAAAGGGGCAAAAGGAAAAGCAGGCTTTAGACCTAGGCACTCTACCATTAACCACTCTGTCACCCTTAGACATTTGATAGAGAAATTTTGGAACAAGCAAGGTGAAATATCCTATTGTTGTTTTGTGGACTTCAAGAAAGCCTTTGACACAGTGCCTAGATACAAACTATGAAACAAAATGGAAGAGTTGGGTATCCCATATGAGTATAGAGCAGTAGTTCATAGACTTTATGTAAAGGTTAGAGCTATAATCAGAACAAGTGAAGGAATTTCTGAATTTTTTGGTAGTGATATTGGTGTTAAAAATGAATTTTCTCTATCCCCCACTTTGTTCGGTTTATATATTGATAAGTTGGAAGCTTCGTTAATCAAAGAAGATGGAGAAGGGGTTCATATAGCAAGCTATGTGGTAAAGTTTCTTCTATACGCAGATGATGTTATTCTAATCTCAAAAAAAAACACAAGGATTAAGAGAACATTTAAAGGTTTTAGAACACTTTTTTCAAGAGGTTGGGATGCAAGTGAACATTAGCAAGACAAAAATCATGATTTTATCTTTAAGTAGAAAAGAGAAACCAAGCACTTTTATTTTCGAAGGTGGTCCTCTTGAGATAGTGAAAAATACAAATATCTTGGGATTGACTTCCACCATAATCTTAGTTGGGATACTTGTAGAGCGAAAAGAATTTAGGGAGGATGGAGAGACTCATACTTACTCCCAGATAGGTGCAGAAATGTTAAACTTTGGGATTGGAAAATAGAGAAAATCCTTTTTGTTTTGTTGGTTACACTAATGTTTCTCTACGGTTGTAAATTATGGGGAAGTAACATGTCAACTTGTAGTTGGAGAAATTTAGAAAGAATATAGAATTATACAATTACTAGATCTCAAAGTTAAAGCCAAAATATTGTATGAAATCCTTTTGGTTGAAGCAAGTACTTTTCCATTGGAGGAAAAAATGATAACCAGGTTAATAAGCTATTTAAAGAAGGCTAAAATCATGGATAACGAGTTTTTTGAGAGCCCAATCTACACATATTTTCCTTCCATTTTATCCTACTTTCTTTATCCATTTGTGTCATTAAAATTTGTGTCATTAACATTTGATTCATGTTCTAAAGTGCACAAGTAAACCCCTCATCATGTCTTCTTGGATTTTGTAGTCAATGAAGTATAATGGGGATTATTACCCAACCGATTTACTAATTTAGTTATTTTTGCAGATTCGGTGGTTGGATGACCATATTCGCAATTCCGAGAATAGCTACCGAGTTGGCAGCACTGCAACGACACAACGACTCCGAAACCTTTCCTCTATTGTCTTTCACATCTAGTCTGTCTATTATAACAACTGTGTAATTGTAGGCACTAGTTGTCGGGGTTTCAGGAACTACCATTGTAATCACTTGTACAAGAAGGGCTCTGAAGCTGTGAATTAGGGGTTGGCTATGCAGGGAATTGAGATCTGTAACAGAACTTTTCATTAAGCTAATGCAAGTTATCTTTCTTTCCTTCTCGTGATTTTGTGAGTATATCGCAACCCTGATCGGGGAGTTGGGCCCACTCTCCTGACCAAGTGTTGCATGCTTTCTGTGTGTGTGTTAATTTCATTTCTTGTTTCATGCATTTCTTAAGTGTTGTGACAATTGGTGTAATTACGGAAATACTTATTTGTTGTGAATGCATTGCAAGTTTTACAATTCGTTGCTACTATTCTTCATTGTTGTTACAATGGTTTGTTGCTTTACTTAGATTATCGAATCCATGATTAATACAAAATTGTGTTATTGTCATCTACATATATTTTACGTGTTAGCCTTGCAATAACCAATGCATCCCAAATTGATAATTAATGTGGGAAAGGGTTTGAATAATCATCCACACTTTGAAACCAAAATTTTGGCGTCGTTGCCGGGGAGGCTATCAAAGGTGCAAGAACACAATTCGTATTGATCTAAGGATAAATCTCTCATCCTAGGGGGGGAAATGCTACCCTAATATAGGTCCTAAGCATATTTTTTCTATTTATTTTATTTTTGGTTGATTTCCTATGAACCAATCTCTTGTCCTAGGAAGGGAAATGCTACCCTGCTCCAGGTCCTAAGCGTTAGTTGTTTTCTATTTTCTGCTTTTCTTTCCGCTGATTTATTAGGTCCCAATCTCTCGTCCTAGGGAGGGAAATTCTACCCTGCTCCATGTCTCGAGCTTAATATTTCTTGATTTCATTTATTTCTTTCTTTCTTTCTTTGTGTTAAAACACCCAATCTCTCATCCTGGGGAGGGAATTGCTCTTGCCCTACTCAAGGTCTCAAGCGTAGAAGTTTTTATTTAAATGTTTTTCTTCTCATCAATTGTATGAATAAAGATCTAAATAAAATGGGTAGAGGAGGACCCCCATAGAGAGGAAGAAAGGATTTAGGAAGGATTACCTATATCCAAGAACTTATCACAAAGGCTAAATCAGAGGCATATTCACGAGTCGTTGTTAGGGTAAGGACTCAGATGAAATATGAAGGGCAGTCTATTGTGTAGCCAGTACTAACTGCAGCATCAAAAGAACCCCTTTCGATGACAGAAGAAGAAGTAGTAAGCAGGGTACCAGAGGAAGTCGCAAGCAGGGAATCTAAGGAATCAAGCAATTCCAGTAAGGAAGAAGAAGATTTAAGGGAATTTGTGTCGCGATGAGATCAAGGAAGTGTTGTTAAACAGACCCAACCTTTTGTTGTGGAACTACCTCAATCATTTGTTGCAGAACCCGTTGAGATCTCGAGTGAATATTGGAAAATATTCATGGCACTTGCAACTTCCTCGATTGATTTCCCAATTGGGGATATCAGAGGTGATGCACCGATGAAGCCCATTCCATTGACATATTTGCCTAATTTTCATGGGCTTTCCTCTGAATATCCCAATACATTCTTTTTTGAATTCGACATTGTCTGTCGGGGGTACGATTATATAGTCGATTCTTAGAAATTGAAGATATTCCCTGCCACTTTAAAGGGAACAACCCTGTGATGGTTCATGGGTTTAGAGGGGGGAACTATCTCCTCATGGGATGACGTGAAAATATTGTTTTGGAGAAGTATCAGGATTACTGTAAATCCCGTGATATCAACGAATAAATATTTAAATTCATGCAGAAGGAAGATGGGAATATGGAAGATTGTGTGGAGTGCTTCAAATATACTCTATAGAAGTCAGCCCATAGTAACCTGGACAAGGACATCTTGAAAATCATCCTTCTCCAGGTATTAAGGGAAGACTCTATAGAGATTTTGAACATAGTGGGAAAGGGGGGTATATTGAAAGAAGATTTCGATACTATCTGTGAGCTATGAATCCAGTGTTCGCGAGGAGCCGTGAGAAATAAACAAGGAATTCGGTCGATAAATATGTCCAGTGGGGGGGTCAAGAAGGAAGAAATCGGAAATTTTCTGGATACTTTGAGGATTGATATCTTGAACACATTATCTACTCAGATGGACACGTTGCAAAAAAAGCAGAAGAATATGGAATTTGAGAAGACCATAGCCATATTTTGCTAGCAATGCAAGAAGAAGCATCCGTTGAAGGAATGTATGCTAAATAATATAGAAGAATGTGCAATTGGCGAATAGAGTCATTCAACTAGCTCATGCCCTTCTCTTCTAGGATTGAAGGCAGTCTTTCAGGGAGCGAATGAAGAGGTGGATCAACTATATTTCATGGGATCCAAGAAGCCATGGCAGCCGTGGCCACCAAATATGAATCAAGGTATGCCTTAGGACCCTTCTCAGTATTTCAGTAATTTGAATTTTGGTCCTCAGTAATTACCTTTTTCACCTGTGTGGCCGCAGTATTGTCAATGTTGAGATTCAACAAGATGATGATCCTAGTGAAAATTAAGCACCTACACTAGGTGGGGCCCGCAGGCTATTTTTAGGTGTATGTCTATTTTTAGAATGTTGAGCAAAGTCTATTTATAGCGGGATTCTATTTATAGATGGTTGAGAAAATTATATTTATAGATGAATTTCTATTTTTAGATGCATGGGCGAAGTATATTTATAGATTGCATGTCTAAAAATACAATGCATGTCGATTATTATTATCTCTTAATAATAATTAGACAATAAATAATAATCTATTCTCTTGAAGCACTTGATTTCAGCTAACTGATGTGGAAAAATAGTTGAATGAAGGAATTATGAGTTCTAAGGTTGGTTGGTGGGACATGCAAGTGGACTTCGTTGTAACTAAGTGATACAAAGTTGTAACAGACATGGATGTGTAGTTATGTGAGTTGTAAAGTAGTTTAACTCAGTTAAGTGAGACAAACTCAGTTGTGCTAGTTGTAACTAAAGATACACTAGTGAGAGATCAATGAATTAAATATTAAATTAATTCACATGGAGTGATCTCACATGAAACTGAAGATTTACTACTATTAACTACATGCATGTCAGATCCAATGGAGAGCGAGTTGAGAGATAGGTGAAAGGGACAGTTTAACTATCAGTTGTGACATTAGTGGGTGCACACTTGCAACCAAACACACATTGGAGATGCCAATGAGGATTGCGTAGTCAAGGCAAGGCAAGATTGAATTCATTCAGGGATTGTGACCAGTAGGGATTGCGTAGTGGAGGCAGGCTGTCAGGAGGTAGTAAATTGGCGCATGTATTTGCCAATTTTTGTATGATAGTGTGAGACGATTGTATATTGTATTGAGAGCTCTTGGATTAGGTTTTTGTATGATACTTTTTTCATGATCCACGATATATACATAATATATGATAGTGGGGTTTTTAGCTTTATGATTTCCCGGTAAAAACATGTGTTATGTGTGATTGATCTTTCTTCATGTGTTTACAATTGGCGATTAAATATTCGCAAAGATTTAAGTAGAAGGATTCAGTATTTTACAGTGGCATGTAATTGTTAGATCAGGAGAATCTAGGAAATACATAATTGTATTAAAATTTCTTCATGGTATCAGAGAAAAGAAGATTGCAATATTGAAGCAGTAGCTGAGAGTTTGTTGTTGGAAACAATTCGAATTTGCTGCAAGAATTTCTTGGTTCGACAATTGAGTAAACATCGAAATGGATTTAAATGGTTTGCGGTTAGAGTATGCACTCGAGGTCAGATTGAACTACATTGTATGGAAGGATAGGATGGAGGCAGTGCCTGAAGATAATGGATTGAAGAAATTCATCGACAATGATTTTCTTAAGCCCACTTCGACTAATGTTGCATTACTTGACGCATGGAAAAAGAAAGTAGCAAATACAAGAAGGATTTTGTTGGAAGGTGTGCAAGACCATCTTATCTCAAGCCTTCATGGGAAAGCCACTCCATTTGCAATGTGGAAGGATTTGACAGATCTTTTCCAACGTAGCAGCAACCATAGGAAATTGACGCTGAAGGATAAACTCAAAAAGATCAATATGGAAACAATATTCCTAAGTATCTCACAAAGTTTTTCCAATGTCAGGATGAACTGGGGAGTATGGGAATCACGGTTGCTGATGATTATTTAGTGAGTTTGGCTCTCTTGGGACTTATTAAGAGTTGGCACAATTATCAAGACTCTATCAACAGACGGGAGAAACTGTCGGATTGGGAACGACTGTGGTCAGATCTAGTGTAGGAGGAGTTCAGGCGGAACACCAGAGATGGCTCTTCATCAAACCATGATGATGAAGAGGATTGTGCTTTGGCTTCCAAGGAAAGGAAAGGGAAGGGGAAGAAAATCCACTCAAAATCTGAGGCTAAAGTCAAAAAGTTGGATTTGTCCAAGGTGAAGTGCTTTCACTATCACAAACATGGGCATCTCGCCACTAACTGCCTACAGAAAAAGAAGAACAAGAAGGTTCTTAGAGCTGCAGCTGGTGAGGCCCTTACCTCGCAATTTGAACTTGATTTCTCTATGATTGCATGCTTGGTTTCACGCAATGGGATCGGTGTGGTATCTTGATAGTGGTGCTTCCTCCACATGACGGGAGATAAGGAGCTTTTCAGTGACTTGGAGGAGAAAGATCTCCAAATGCATATTGAGATGGGCAACGATGGATGACATAGTGTGATCAGAATTGGTACCATTACCTTTGAAAGGGAGTCAGGTAAACCATTTCTACTGAAATATGTTATGCATCTTCCAGGTCTGAAAAAAAACTTAGTCTCAGTCGCGATGTTGGAGGAAAGAGCCTATGATGTTGTTTTCAACGATGGAAAAGCTTTCCTGCGACAAAAAAAAACGGGTCAAACCAAGAGGATAGGGATTCGAGTCAAGAATCTCTATAAGCTAGAGGTAGATGGTTGCGCTGCAATGGTGGGAAAAGTAGAAGAAGTGGTGAGCCGGGATGAGGGCGAATTATGGCACAGGAGATTGGGCCATCTTCACCATGGCGCCCTAAAAAATTTGTAGCAAATTTCTATTGGACTTCCCAAGGGTACACTTGCGTCGTTAGATCAGTGCAAGGGATTTACTATGGGAAAGTTTGTAAAGACCACCTTTCATGAAAAGGAGAACCGTGCTTCGATGATCCTAGAGAGAGTTCACACAGATGTGTGTGGACCATTCTTGATTGCTTCAACTACAAAACACAGGTATTATGTCATTTTTCCCTTCGTGCCTCGTGACTCCTTTAATCTGATTTTTAAACTCCCTTCCCTCACTCCTCGCTGACGGTTAGCTCTGGTTTTCACGCGAGAGTGGGGGTCTCTCAGTTGTTTACTCGGGTCATCTTCTACTGTCCTGGTCATCGCTCTCTTCTCTGTCCCGACAGACCGACAGAAGGGTCCTAATTATTTCTTTTGAAATTCTCCTGGCCCTAGATGACCGCTTCCCCCCATTGTATTGTTACTCAGACCTCGGAATAGGGTTTTTTTGGCACGAAGTGGAATATTACTATCAAGAACGGGGATTTTACTGTGTGACCGAGAATTACAGATGATGAGGTGGACTACTCCTCGGACCATTTGTGACCTACCCAAATATGGGTTGGTTATTCTCCCCACAGGACATGTGGACTGGAGGAAAAGGTGGACTTGGGGAACAAGTCCAATGTGGTGGAAATGGATATCAGTGAGACATCCATGCCTCATTACACGTTGGAGGAAACACCTCTAGTCTCAACGGTGGTTTTCACGGAACCCTTATTGTCTACCATGGCATCTCCTTCTTATTCCATTCCATCGCCTTTAGTGTTGAGGTTATGGGAACAACAAGTGTATGAGACTGCAGATGATTTGAGTCAGTTTGAGGAAGGGTTGATTTTTGGAAGTGGACCTAAGGGAGGAACCCTTGGCCTTGAGTAGTTGGAAATCAACCAAGGAGATAAGCCATCCCTCGCCTATCAGGACATGAGGCACCAACCATAGTTGCGGCATCCGGATGCTTTGAGGGTATTCTGTATATAGCACCCCCGGTTGAAGAAACCAATACTTCTGACTCAGATGACTCTCTAAATGTGGATGGAGTAGGGCGCGATAGGGTCACTAACAGAGGGAAAAAGAAGCATTGGTGTACCAAGAGCAGAGCCAAAATAAGAGACCTTATTTTCGAGCAGGTCATTGGCATGGATAATTTGGAGCACACCTCCCAGACGATTTTGGTTGGTAGAGTCAGGGGTAGGAACTACACAACGGCTAGCCTCAAAATCTGGACGACTGAAATTTGGGGGAAATATTTGACGTGGCTTCTGGGGGTCCTGACAATGAACCGGGGTTGGTTCACTCTTATATTCCCTCAACCTGACATGGAAGATTGGGTTCTTACAAAATACTGGCACATAGAGATGACCCCATTTTTACTGAAGCGATGGACGCCCCTTTTCGACCTAGACAAGTAGAAGTCGGGTGTTGGACAAATTTGGGTACGATTTTTGGGACTACCATTACAATTTTGGTTTGAACAAGCCCTTTGATTCATTGGAGAGGATTTGGGGATCTACCTGGACCATGAGCGATCCTATCTTGAGACAGGAAACATTTAGGTGGCTCGAATCCTCATTCATCTGGACACGAGGGAAGGGCTTGTTAAGGTTCTCAACCTCCATTTCAACAATATGGTTTGGGTACAGATTCTTAATTATGAAGGGGTTCCTTTCAGATGCAGATGTTTCCATGAGGTGGGGCACCTGTACAAGGAGTTTCCACTCATTATTTTGGCCTCTACTCCTTTGAAAGTCCTGGTACATGCGGGGACACAAACGGATTTTGCGGGGGATGAGAAGCAGGCAGAGGCTTTGGTGTTGGATGAACCTGTTCAGGGCATTTCTGCTAGTGGTATATTAGTTCTTGATTCGCGACCGAAGACAAAAAATCACACTGTCCACCCTCTGGAGGAGGACTGCACTCTTATTCCGGGTACTCTTCTTGTTACATCCCTTTAAAATATTTCTGGTATTCTTTATTCTACTTCCCTTACAATGTCATCTGCATCCCCTACTATAAATTTAGTCAATTGTAATCTGGATCCCCTTAGTTGTCCTGTTGCAACTGCTCCTCCCATTGTATCTTGGCCCAATCCCCACACCATTGTTGGTGAATCCTCTGCCCTCTCATTACCAGATTCATCGTGCCCATCTACGAGACACCGATACAACCTTAGATCATATTCCCGACCCATTGACCCTCTTGAATTTGGTGTGGGGGAGACTCCGTTGTGTCAATTCCAAAAGCCTCGAGGGGCCGACCCTTTTCCATCGCCAAAGTTATCAGAAAGGCTAGATTAGAGGCTACAGCTAGTACACAATCCTCCATTGATTGGGTTCTTAGAGCAAAGAACACCCGGGGCAGTGATGATCCATGATCTACCTTTCCCTTAATTATCGAGGTTTGGCCAGTCCTGGCAAAAAATTGGCCCTCAAATGACTTATGGCTCATGTTCGTGTGGATGCTCTCTTCCTTCAGGAAACTCTGGGCGAAGGTTTTTATATTGCTAGTGTATTGTATTCTCTTCTCCCTGACTAGTCTTTTCAGACTATTGACACATGGGGGTGATTTGGTTGATGTGATATGGGTCTCAATGACAGAATTGTTATGATCCACAGATGGTGGGGAATGGTTGGCATCCTGCGTGCTAACATCACTACTTGTGAATCTGATATCTCAATCTCATTAATCAATGTATATGGTCCCTTCCACCACAGAGAGGACTTCTGGGATGAGTGGATGCATTGTTCTATTATGCAATGGGATAACATTATTATGGGAGGGGATCTCAATTTTTCCATTGGTCTCTCTGAATCCTAGGGTTCGTGTGCCACACTGGACCCAAAATATGAATACTTTAAGAAGATGATTGATGAGGCTAACATACTTATTCTGGCCATGCCAAAGAAACTCCCCACTTGGAGGAATAGGAGGACAAGGGAGGCTTCATTGGCCAGAAGACTTGATCGGCTCCTGATCAAGGTCTCGATGGCTGAGAAACTTGAAAAACCCAAACAATGGGTCGAGGATGGGGGTTCCTTGGACCACTCTCCTATCTACCTAGAATTTCAGTTGGGTCATGAAAAACCCCTATCCCCATTCAATTTTAATTAAAATTGGCTCAAGGAGCCTGATTTTCACTCTCTGGTCAAGAGAGAAAGACAACATTGGGAAAAAAATCCTGATCTGGAACCTGCATGGGTTCTCTACAACAACATCTCTAGATTGAAGACTCTCCCCATCAGTTGGGCTAGGAGCAAGAAAAAAGGGAGAATGAGTCATTATCTAGCATTGAGAAGGAAATAGGGAATATGACAAGCTCGGATGGGCTTGGATTCCAATTTGTAGAGTTAAAGGATAGACTCATTTCTCTGGAATTGGATAAAGCTATTATTCTTAGGATATATGAGGAGGAATGGAGGCTCAAGAGCAGAGCTATCTAGTTATAATTCGAAGAGGAAAACACCAGATTTTTTCAACAATGCACTAAATGCAGAATGATTATCAACACTATTTGGGACCTTAAGGACTTGAGTGGTAGGGTGGGACATACTCACTCTCAGCTTGTTGACATGGGCATCAATAATTTTTTAAATCAATATAGGGATCCCGGGAATGCTAATATTTTAGAAATCATGCAGATCATCCACTCCATGCACAGATTTGTGGAGGAGGTAATATTGTAAGGATTCTGGACACCACATATCTCCACAATGGTATGATATTGTCCACTCTGGGCCTAAGCCCTCATGGCTTTGCTTATGGGCTTTACCCCAAAAGGCCTCATACCAATGGAGATATTTGTCCATCCTTATATACCCATGATCCTCCCCACTTCTAGTCAATGTGGGACTTTGGTCGTATACCCAACAATACTCCCCTCGAACAAAGGACCATCGAGCCTCCCCTCAAACGATTATCCATCCGTCCACTCTCTACCAACCAGGATTCTCCGCTCCAATGCATTGGAAGCACACGCCTTACATGGAGCACCACCTGCCTCGAGAGCTTGCTCTATCCCAGGTCAACTCCTCTTCACCGTGTTGGGACCATGACACGTCCATGAAGAATCCGGAGCATACCCCCTGTCTAACCGAGCTCATCCACGGATCCCATCATGATATTACCGGGGACCACCACCTTCATTCGGCATTCGAGGATTCATCCACTTCGCTAACTTCGGGGCATGGCTCTAATACCACTTGTAAGGATTCTGGACACCACATATCTCCACAATGGTATGATATTGTCCACTCTGGGCCTAAGCCCTCATGGCTTTGCTTATGGGCTTTACCCCAAAAGGCCTCATACCAATGGAGATATTTGCCCATCCTTATATACCCATGATCCTCCCCACTTCTAGTCAATGTGGGACTTTGGTCGTATACCCAAAAAATATGGAGGACCTGAACGCTCCGATCACTTTGGGGGAAGTTTAAGTGGTTTTGAAATGGTTTAAGAAGGAAAAAATCCCCAGTCTAGATGGGTGGTCCAATGAATTCTACCTTACTTGACATCATCGGCATGCACATCCTTCAGGTCATTGAAGCTAGCAGGACTACTGGTCAGGTATACTATGGATTTAATGCTACCTTCATCACCCTCATTCCCAAAATTGATAAGCCCCTATCCTTCAATGACTTTCATCTGATATCCCTCTACAATTGTATTTATAAGATCATTTCCAATATTATTGCAAATTGTATTAAGCCTATTCTCTCCCGACACATCACCAAAGAACAATTTGCCTTTCTCAATCTTAGACAAATCCATGAAGCGATTGGTACTACACAGGAGGCATTACACTCCATCAAAATCAAGAACCTTAAGAGTATCATTCTCAAAATTGACCTTGCAAAAGCCTTTGACTGTGCCAATTGGAGTTACCTGCAACTCATCCTCATTCATATTGGCTTCCCACACTCCTTCACTAATTGGATTATGGGGTTGATTACTAATGCCTCTTTCAACATTCTTATAAATGGTGCAGCTTCTGATTTCTTCCATCCAGGTAGGGGACTCAGGCAGGGATGCCCTCTCTCTCCATTACTTTTTTTATTTATTATGGAAGGACAATCCTCTCTTCTGGCTAAATCAAAAGAAGAAGGTTCTATTTATGGCGTCATAATAGCATATTTTGTACAACTGACCCATCTATTGTTTGTGGATGATGTTCTTATATTTCTTGATGACACTTCTCATGACAATATCAAATTTTTGAATTTACTCAACATTTTTTGTAAATAAATGGGTATGGACCCCAAACATAGTAAATCAACCATTATGTTGGTGCGTTGCTCAGCTTTTGAGTGCAAACATGCCCTGGGCCTCTTTCACTTTGAGCGCAAGGAATTGGAAGAGGGTATAAAATACCTTGGTTTTCACCTAAAACCAAATGACTACCGTATCAATGACTGGAACTGGCTTATTGAAAAAGTGGAGTGCAGAGTCAACATATGGCAGCAAAGATGGCTCTCCAAAGGGGGCAAGATGGTGCTCATCAAATATGTCCTTGAAGCTATTCCAGTGTATTGGATGGCACTGGCTTGGATCCCCAAAGTTGTTACAGCTAAGATCCAACAAATCTGTAGGATATTCCTTTGGAGAGGCAAATAGGATGGTTGTACCTATGCTTGGATAGCTTGGAAAAATATTTCTAAGCCTAAAGGTTGGGGGGGGGGGGGTGCGGAGGGACTGGGGACTAAAAGACCTCAACCTTTTTGCCTCGGCTTTGGCTGCTAAAATGGGTTGGCATTTCATCACCAACAATAGTATGTGGCAAGAAGTTACATATTTCAAATACATTGCACCTAGATCTACCATGGACTGGATCAGAGGCCACATCCAACTCACCCCGAGCACATCGATTATTTGGAAGGCCATCACAAGATCAATTCACCTTATTAAAAGGGCTTGGATTTACGCATTGGATCTGGCGAACAGGTTAAAATTAGGGAGGATTCTTGGTCGGGTAGTGGATACGAGTACCAATTTCCCATGGGCATTAGACATCATCTGGCTCAGTCTAGGCATCTCTTCATCTCACAAATCGTTGATCCTCTTAATTCTACTTGGGCTACACAGGCATGGAAGTTGACACATGAGCTCACCATCCCCGAGGTTTGGAGGCCGAACTAGAATCGGTTCCTCGGAGCGCTCAGAGCTACAAATATTCGAATAACTGATCAGGATGACGAAATCTTATGGGCCATTTCTCCCAGCGGTATATATACACCAAAGGTTGGGTACACATCACTATGGAATTACTGGAGCCATAACTAAAACAATGGTGGTGGAAACACCTACGGAAAGTCAAAGCACCTCCCAAATATAGACTATTCATGTGGTGCATCCTCACCAACTATACTCCCACATAAGGCAATCTCACCAATCGAGATATTCATGGACCCTCCAAATGCAGTTTATGTCATATGTAGGCCGAGGAGGTTAACCATATTTTCCTAGATTGCTTTGAAAGTAAGCAGCTTTGGAGCCTCACGACATCATCATTGGGTTGTACACTTTCTTGGCATGACACCTTAGTCACTATGGCTTGGAACAACTAGTGCCATGTTGCTATTAGAACGAAAGACTGCAACATTCCCCTCCTCATTGCTTGGGGGACCTCGCTGGCCAGAAATCAGGCCATATTTTTGGGTAAGATTGCGTACTGGGACAACATAAGCATAAACATTTCTTCCATCTCATCCCCAATGATGAGCCATTGCCTCACAACAAAATTATTATCCCTGAAACTATCGACAGGACCAACCCTTGGGCATATTTTGATGGCTCATCCAATGTGACGAGATGTGGAGAATGTGTTGTTCTACACCTCTCTGATCCTCATTGCTTTAATCATAAGATGGGCCTTGGTCCTAGTACTAATAATTATGCTGAACTTAACAGTCTCAGACTCCTCCTATTGTTTGCTCGCAATAAAATTTGCAACAGATTACAGATCTATGGGGATTCACAAATCATTATCAATTGGTTTAATCTTGCAACATAATTTCATGCTCACATTCTTATATCATTACTGGATGAAGTCTTAACTTTAAAATCATATTTTGATTTTATATCTATTACTCATATTTACAGGTAGAGGAATCAAATGGCTGACCAATTATCCAAAGAAGCCTCGCAGCTAGATTGGGGTAGATGGCACATTTTTGAACAGGATGGTCCACTAGAGTACCAATATTATCACCGACCTTTTATTGAGGACTTGGTGGAACCAAGGGCAGTCTAGATACAGACTGCACGGTTTTGGTTTTTTGCGGCTGGATACTACAATTTTTTATTATTGTATATACCTTTTTATTTATTTTATTTTACTGCACTTACTAGACTCTAATGATGGTGGTTATTGGACTCTATTGAGTATATATGTTTCTTTACTAGATCTTTGCATAGATGATTATGCTGATGATGCACTATGTAATTCTTCTTACTTTAATGAAAAATTACGACTTTTTTCCTTGGAAAATTTACTGAAATTCTTATTTGTTGTGAATGCATTGCAAGTTTTACAATTCATTATTATTACAGTAGTTTTTTGCTTTACTTATTTTATAGAATCCATCATTAATATAGAACTGTGTTATTATCATCTGCATGTATTTTGTGCATTAGACTTGCAATAACCAACGCATCCCAGATTTATAATTAATGTGGGAAAGGGTTTGAATAATCATTCACACTTTGACACCCACATCAGTGTTAGCCCAATACAGTTATGGAAGAGGAATTAGATCATAGGAATAAAACTTGGATGAAGCAAAACAAAAAGTGGTTTAGTAAGTGTAATATCAAGCTACATGAATTTCCTAGCACCAACGAAGAAATAAAAAAATTTGTGATGGAAAAATTTAGGATTGACATGTGGACCAATCACAATGGATGCAAAAAAGCATACTACATCAAAGAGTTCAATCCAACTTGTGAACATGGTGAGAAAACATATTAAGGGGCAATTATTAAAGGAAAATCAAGGATTTTAGTGGCACACTTGAGGACAGGGTCACATCACTTTAGATGTGAGACTCGTAGGTGGAATATTCTCGAGGAATTTTGGGAAGAGAGAACTTGCATTTTCTGCGATAAGGGTGTGGTGGAGACGCGATGACACTTTGTCATGGAGTGTGCAGCCTATGAGGATATTCGCATTCAGTATGAAAACAATCTAAAGGTTGCCGACATGCACTATGTATTTGAAGAAGATAAGATCAATCATATTTTTAGCTTTCTATTCAAGACTAATAGCAGAAGATGGGACATCGAAAGGAATACGAAGATGAGTTAAGGTTGTTATTATCTTTGTCTCTTAGGCTATTCATCCTCGTGGACATCATTAAAATCATTCATTCATTCAAGGTCTGAAGACTTATGAGACATTATTTCCAACATTTTTGAGCAACAATTGATGAACGATGAAAAGACTCTTGTGGTGATAATTCAAGGTATGAAGGCTTATGGGACATCTTTTCCAGCTTTTTTGAGCAACGACTAATGAACATAGGAAGACCAAGGCATATAATATAATGAGAACTTTTAAAATGAGTGCTTGAATGACAATATAAAAGGTTCAATAATGAGGACTTTAATGACAATGTAAATAGGCCTATTGCTTATCTATTTTAAAGGATAAAAAAGATAGGTTCAATGATTAGGACTTTAAAAATTGTGTAAAGAGGCCTATGGCTCACCTATTTTAAAGGATAAAATTGAATTTCTTTTAAAGGATAAAAATAACTTTCAATATTTCTTATGGCACCTAAGAATAACCTTTTTTCCTCTTATCATGGTAAGAAATAGACATGTTGTGGCCCCTTTTTAGATAAGATGAGTTCTTCTTCATTTTCTTCAATGAGACCAACATGTAAGACATTTCTCATCTATGCAAACATAATCAAGAGAAACATATGCTTTTATCTTCTTCTTTTTTAATTTATTTATTTATTTCGTGAAGACTCGTGATGAACAAGGCATGCAACACTCACATAAATTAATCTAAGGATAGGAATACAAACACCCACAATGTCTTGCGTAACTTTTTGAAATCATTAATGTGCATCAACAACTACTACATAGCCTTCTGGTGATCAAGTTCATTTCATGCATCCTATTGTTCGATAGTCAAACATTCTAGAAAATATCCATGAGCACACACCCTCCTTCAAAAATTGATCCACAATTTATTGAAGGGTGCATAATTATTATGTTTGTAACTCCATAATAGAGAGGTAAAAAAAGATAGAATACAAGTCCCATCATCCATACCTAGAATAAAAATTGTGCATTGAAGAACTCCTAAACACATCCATATAGATGAAAGTGGTATAAAATCACTAGGAAGGTATGTTACCTAATTGAAAATTTTGTTATATATCATATAAAATCATTAAAGAATATTTTTAACCAAAACATGATGCAACCAAATATCAATTAATTTTGTCTCTATTAAAATATAGGAGTTCAACTAATGTCAGAAGAATTTTAGAGATTAAAATAATGAAAAGTTTAGAAACAAGTAATATTATTGTTAAAAATCTTATGGATGCTTTTAATAATATAGGTAATAAAACATGTTTTTAAGATTGTAATGTAGCTTGACATGTCTGGTCATAATAAACTATTAGGAATATCAAAAGAAAACTTCATTTACTCAAGAAAACCTCTCTCATTGAATCTAATGTCAAAACCTTTGGAACAATTAGATTATATGAGACAGCCTTGAAACGTGTTCAAATATATTTATGGAATTTCACTTGTAGGTTGTCGTATTTCAATGTGAAAATATAACACACTAAAGGGTCCCCTTTGGCACTTTCACTAGCATCACAAAGTGTACAAGATAATATCCTATATTTTCCAAATCAAACATTCCAAAATATACTAGTGTTTAAAAAATTCATAGAACCTTATCAAGATTAAGTGCTTCCTTACTCTAATTTTTTTCCAAAACTCTAGCTTATGTTCACTTCCTAGGAAAAATCCCTAACCATGGTATTTCATCAAATTTCTTCAACAACTATAGCATTCAAGAAAAAGAGAGAAAATGTAAATGAAGAAGAGTACAAAATAATAAAGTATTCTCATGCTTTCTTATGGATAATGGAAATTTTATCCAATGTTGTTAGTATTCATAGTTAGAAGGAAACCCACATTTTTATGGTTGGCACACAATGATATTTTCTACCTTGATGCAAAATTACCCAACTTATTTTAACTTCCATCCCAAAACTAGCCCTATACAAACTACAATTCATATTTGAAATACAAAACATCGATTAACATTCATACATAGATACAAAAAAAAATTTATTACTGCTTAGTTTCCCTTTTAGCTTATTTGGAATTGAGAAAAGGATTTTAAAATCTAAATTAAGAAAAACCATTTTCTTAAATACAAATTAATAAGATATTTTTCATGCCAAATTATGCATCTTGGTTTCAATCATCGTCTTTCTTTAGATTTCATCTTTGAAGTACTCCCATCTTCGAGCTTCAAATACAATGTATTCTTGATGTATGAGGAATTTTTTTCATTATTGTTGCATCATAAAGATATTAATGTCCACATTAGTTCCTTTGTAGCATCTCATTTGTGTCCTTATACTATATTTTTCGTCTCATAAATGTCCTTGTAGCAATATTTTTCATCACAATTCCATCTTACTGGGATATTTTATGGTCTCCTCAATGTTTTTAGCATCTTCATAGCATCCTACTTGCATTATTGTTACATATTAGGTGTCACATATGTCACATATGTTTCATTAGAATTCCAATTGAGTCATTTTATCATCTTTTACATCTCATCAATGTCCTTTTTGCATCCTAATAACTATTGAAATTCAATAGCAATGTTGAATTTCATATCATGATAATTACTTGTGACGGTTATATATGTTTTCCCTTTTAGTGTTCACTTTATTCAATTAGGTCATCAAGCCGTTATACATTCAATTATGAATGTATAAATAAAATATATATGATAATGCACAAAAATACAAGAGACACTAGAAATTAGGCTAGTGGCCAGGGCAAAACCCAAAAGGGGAAAACCCAACAATCCTTCCTTATAGAATTAATTCTACAAGATACATCAAAGTCAAAGAATATGGTCAAGCTAACTAGCATTCATCAAGTGTCCAATTAAGCCCTCATCAAATTGAACATAGAAGATGTGCCTCCAAATAATACAACCCTCTATCACAACTATTAACCAAAGTTTCAGATCTCTGTGACAAAATTTACCATAGGTTCAGACCTCTGTTCACAAGTGTCACCTGAGGTTCAGATCTCTTAGAAATATATGTTCCTCTATCACAATTACCAATCATAGGTTCAAACCTTTGTCATAAATTTATTCCATAGGTTTGGACCCCTGTCACAGACTAACTCCACAATTTTGAACCTCCTTTCACAAGCAATGCATTACAACATTCAAAGCTCTTTGTTTTTCTTCTCAATTTGATTTGTATGCCTAGAATTGTCTTGTTTTTATGCTTGTGTGAGTATTGATTTTGAGGGGTTCAAAGAGATATTATTTATAGTCACTTCATGGGGTCAAATAGATGTCAATAGTGTCTGAGATGACTTCAAGGAGATGGACGGTATTATTAACACTGGAAAATGGTATAGGTAGAAGACATTAGAAAATGTCAAGCAGAAGGTACAAATAAAGATTTACAGTGAAGAAATACATTAGAGGAGCTAAAAATTTAAATTTTCCTAAGAACAGCAGGCAACATTTTTGGACTACACACAGGAAGCACTAGCTCTGAGCGTGCATTATGGCTTTTCCTTCGATATCCGTGCAGTGCCTAGTTATCCCTCCAATAGCCGCGCAGTCCTGGGGATGCGGAATGTCACCATCCGGGACCACTTGGCACACTTGGAGAACAATATTCTCACTCAAACTAACCAAGTACAGTCTCCTTTGAGCCACCTTGAGTTTTTAGTGTAGCACACAAAGGAATCATACCCCCACTCTTGTGTCACCATCCATATTGGACCAAGAGAGGGAGGGAAAATTTTAAATTGATCCAACCATCGGAACAGAAATGGTAGACACATTGTTATGTTGGCCAAATTTCTCATCAGCAAACCAGCTTGTGTTGTCCAGCAGCAAGAGGATTGGAAGGATTCAATTGTTGGCCACCCAACACCTCAATCCAAGAGAGAAGATTTCACCACGTGTTCATCGATCTACCATTCTTTGAGAGGGGAGAGAGGCTTGTTGAAAACCTGAGCAGAAGAGACCCCCTTGTCTTGGATATTGGAGCTCCGTAGCTCGAAGGATCCACTACAATATATTTAGCATTCTATCTTCTACTACTACCAACACATAATAAAGGGAGAAAGCTATCCATTGTTGAGTTTTTAGTGTTTTTTCTCTATTGAGTGTGTTTCTTATGCATGTTGTTTTGTTTTTTTCATTGTTTATGTAGCATGGTATGTTTCCATTTGACTTAGCTTATTACATGTTGAACTTGTTCCACTAACATTTGACAAACCACTTTGACCTGTGACTTGCATGTAGGTAATTAGCCTCCCTACTAAGAAAATTGTATTTCGTCCGCCCATGCACCGCATACACTGCCATAGGAATGGTGACTCCACTAGATTATTTATTTTGAGTTAATGGTTGTTGATGCAGGTCCTTCTTCCTGCTCAGCTTGTTACAAAATCACTCCTGCATCCTCTCAACACCTTCAGTCGCCCTCAGTGAGAAATTTTTCCCAGAGGAGGATTTTTTTGCTTCTACCTAACCGCGTGCATTTTTTTTAGACATACACGCGCTTCACGCCTGTGGGTGGATAAGCTGTGCGGTAGGCATCAAGCCCATTTTCATTTGTTTTTTCTCATTTTTTGAAGTTGTAAAGTGTTGGCAACCCATAATAAATTTTCCATCACTGTGTTCTGGTATTTCATGACTAGTTAGGATGCTTATTTTCTAGAATTTAGCTTAGCAACTAAGTAGTTTTGATTTTAGATTTTTATTTTTGCAAATCACACATAGTTTAAGTAGAGAAAACTAAGTGGCCTTCAATCCAAATATATTGTCCGAACAAACGATTTTCTGATAAAAGATACAGAAAACATAGAGTAATTAGCATAAAAGTAAGTGGCCCATATATCCGCATACATTTAGCTAATTCATGTTTTTTCAATTTTTGGATTAGATTAGTTCAAATTTTGCATTAGGAATAGAGACTAGGACCAAATTGTCGAAAAGGAAGCAAGTAATATCTGACACCCTTGCACCTAATGGTGAGCCTGGGTATGCATATGAATGCTTTCCTAAGATAATTTTCCATATCCATATAGTGTAAGCATAATCTAACTAGGCAAGGTGTAAGCGGCCCATAATCCCCACATCATTTATTTTTGCAAGGAACAATCACACATAAGGTAATTAGAAAAGGATTTTAAAGGATCATCGCATATCCACATCTCATAACACTTGTGATTTTACAATACAAAGCATACACGAAGCATCGGTAACCATTGGACCAAAAGGCACCCAGTGTGTTGGGACCTTTATCCTCTTCTTACAGTTACTTCACCAAGGCCCCCCTAAGAAAATTGAGACTCTCTAAAAATCATCACTAATTGAACTCACTAAATTCTCCCCACAGGGGTCACAAAATAAATTATAGTTCAGGTTAGGGCCATCGGGGGTTGGCAGCCAATAAACCGTCGTGGTCATTCTACATTTTGAAACATATATATTGACTTTTTAGGGAGCTTCAAATCCATTTATCCGCCCATGAAACAAATACCCAAGTGTTACCATAGACCCATTTCAAAGGGGGTTAAGCTTAGGCCCAGTGCGTGTAGTACTCTTTAGGGCTACCTGACCCATCTAGTGCTCGGTACTGGTAGCTAAATACCAGGAAGCTCAAGACTCAAACGCTCATGTGGGATGATGGTACTTTAGTGGCAAAAACTAGGCCATACTTCCCTATAGGTGACAATGCAGGCACCAATAGATCCTCTTACCATTACCTTGGTCGATTCTTCGGCTCTTGGAGGGTGTCGCCAGTTCTTTCAGGACGTTAGCCCTAGTACCCATCAGAAGACATTTTCTCAAGGCCCAGTTACATTGAGAGTGTAAGGATGATTAGGTCTATTTAGGCTTTTGAGTATCATACGAAAAACAGCCAAACCATATTTTTTTCTTGTTTGATCACATAGCATTAAATTAAAGGAAAACTTACCTCTTATGTTTTCGCTTTTTTTTATGCATGCAGTCGTACTTTATTTGATAAAAATCTTCCTTCCCCAAACAAACCAAAATTAGCACTAAGACTAAGCTAGTCGACACCATAATGGACCCAACGAGACCTCATCGATCTAGGCGTTTCTTGGACCTACCCCCATTAGAGGGAGGAATTCCAACTCTTTTTCCATTTAGGTGTCAAAGATGACACGCCGCCACCATTATCGGTTCATCATTTATTGGGGCATTTGTGATTGGAAACCCCCAAGAGTCACCCAACACCACACCAGTGGAAACCCTAGCAGGGTCACCACACTCAACTCCTCCCACAATCCCTAGAGGGTAGAGGAGCGCTACCCCTCTGGGGAGTCAGCAGAACATTCATCAGGGCACGCCACAAGGTAATATTCCCCAGGTACCCCACCATAAACCATCACACCCAGACACTTGTGTTTCCATAATACAAAATGGTAGTCAATACTCAGTTACTCTTCTTAGCATCACTGAATCTTCTAGATCTAACAAATTTAACTAATGACCCCATTGCACATAGCCTTAATTGGCCTCCCATGCCCATGAAGCTCCCTTCGGATATACCAAAATTCAAAGGGAAGCAAGTGGAAGACCCAGGAAATCATATTATGACTTTCCACCTATGGTGTTCATTCAATAGTATCATTGATGATACTATTCGACTGAGACTTTTTCAACACACCCTAACGGGGCATGCGGCGAAATGGTATGTCGAGAAGCCTTCTGATTCACATGGAACCTTTAGCGCCCTTCCTAACATGTTCTTCACTTAATTTCAGCTACCCATTCACCATGATTCAGGAATGGAACTACTAACTTATTTTAGGAAAACATCAGTCGTCCATATATCGGACCATCTCCACGAATGGTCAATTTATGTAAAGCCAAACTCGATGACATAGTGTTGTTGGAATTTTTTTGAAAAATCTCACAGTAGAGATATCAAAATATGTGGTGACACATAAACCTACCTCCGAGGAGGACGCCATTTACAAAGTCCAACAAATTGAACTCATCTACACCTAGTCAGGATACATATACAATGTCCTACCAAATTCCTCGTGCCTGAAAACTTATAGAGAGTTACTAGGCGCATTGAATACTGCATACGGTTTGATCGGGTCTTTGACTGAAGGTCACATAGGCAGTAGTATCTAGTATCCAAGATACTCATATTATTATACCCAGAATGTGACACAACCTGGATACCACCAAATTCAATCTGCACCTTTGCAGAATATGATGAATAGGGTGGTACCATACCATCAACAGCAGGTAGACTCGTACCCTCCCTCACATGGGAACCAATACTCATATAGGAATGCTGATGGAAGAGATCCCCCACCAAGAATATTACAGCAACCAGGGATAGGGGAACCTATATCCTCGCGCAAAATCCACCACCGCAAAAAAATGTGTCGGTGAACCTAATGCAACCATCTTAGGCTCAACAACGCTAGTCTTACGAACATGAGAATCGCAATAGCCCTCCTAATGCCACAAAAAAGAAGCCTAGGAATAAACAAAAGGGAGATTCTGAACAGGGGGATAGTAATCAACAACACCCCCCATGATCTCATTCTGGGGCAAACCCCAACCAAAATCAAAACCAAGAGCCAAATAACAACTCCCAAGGGAAAAACAAGATATCTAGTCTAAGGAAAAATCATTCTTGTGCCATATGTGGTGAATATGGCTATTACACTCACCATTGTCCCGAACTCCCCAAACTGAAAAAACTTCAGGGTAACCATGGACAAGGGGGACCAACCCAACAACCTACTATAATGCAGGAGCCTTTCCCCCACAAAGGAGTGGTTAACACCCAACAAAATCAACCACCCAAAAAATATACCGAAGGTGACAGCCACAAAATTTACATAACTGGCGAAGAATTGTTCTTCAAAACAATGAATAGGAACTATGATACCCCCCCGGACACAAACCCATCAGGTACGAGCACGAGTGCACCTAATGCATCGTTAACCATATCCAAAGTACCTATAGAGCCCCTTCCAAAAATGGTCAAGGGGCCAACCAAGCACATAGGACATCACTCTAAAGCTACTCATAGCTATAGCATAGTGGATGATTTAGCACAATCATCGGTTGCCATGTCAGTTTTGGAAGTCCTACAATCATGCCCAAGACAACAAAAATCCCTTCTTTGCGCATTAGGTGCAATCAACCCTTTTGATTCATGCCTAATGTTTTTTGACCTTAAAAAAGAAAGCATCAGGCTTCCTTCTCTAGGCGCCTTCCAAATACCAGTTTCAGATTAGAACATCACCATACACCGATGCATCATTGATGAAGGAGCATCCACATGCATCATGTCCAAATCTGTTTGGAAAAATTTGGGATCACCTGAACTCAAACCATCTAACATCATTCTTAGAGCATACAACGGTCACCCTTCAGCGCCCATTGATCTATATCAAAATGTCCCTGTAAACCTGGCTGGAAAGACAGTATTTATAGACATTGAAGTATTAGACGCACAGCTAGACTACAATATACTCCTCGAGCAAATTATATGTATGCCATGACTACAATAGCTTCATCTTCTTTTATGTGATGATGTCCCCCCATGAAGATCGAATCATCACCATCAACCAGCTCACATACTATAATAAGAAACCCGTGACAGCTTTTGATGTCGTGTTACCATACATAGACACAACTACAGAACCGTTAACGCGGTATACAAAATTTGGCCCCGACCAATTCAAACCATCATCAATCCTAGGATAATTCCTAGGAGATCCCCCTATCATACCAGGGGGAGTCCCAGAAAGCACGAGGGCACTGGTGTGCATGATGCTCTCATCAAACACCGAAACTATCCCGGACATTGAAACTAGTAGTATGGAGACCGAAGCCACTAGCACGACATTCCTACCCTACGTTATTTGGCAAACCCCATTTTTATACCCGCCACTCGGTTTTGTGTCAAAGCAAGTATTGGCAACTATAACGTTGCCAAATATGGCTTTCGCAATACCTGTGTGGTATTTGGTCCCACTAGTCATGCTAGTAAGTCCTCAAATCACTTCTATAGGAATAACCCTTATTGCCCCTCAAGACGCCACAACGGTTAACGAAACACCCATAGTAGTGCCAGCTAATGCGACCAAGAAAAACAACAAAAAATGGAAGAAAGTCGAAAACCCCAAAATACCTAGGGAATTACAAAATTGCACATTATGTGATATCGTAGGTCATCCTACTAATATTTTCCGGGAGTTAGATGAATTAAAACCTCTTCTACACACTGAAATAAATGTCGTGACCTCAATTTCCCATAAAAAGGAACATGCCATGAAAAACCAAAGGAAAGCATTGCGCACCAACCATGCATGTGTCATATGAGACCATTATGAGCATTATACCCACCATTTCCTAGAGATGCCCTCCAAGCCCTAGAGAAATCTTACCAATAGGACCCCTCAGATCCACACATGCAAATGGACAAAGGAGAGCCTAAAACCATACTGTACCTATGAGAGGAGCCTACATATTTCTCGTACACAGTCACCCGAACGGACCATAGACAACAAATGGAGGCCACTCAACAGGCCCTAGTTTACGCACTGTGCGACAAGCCTAACCACTTAGTCACACAGTGTCCCAAGTTAAGGGCATTTAACCGTTGGTATCAAGTCCCTCACATTGCCCAAAGCAACTTAGTTTAGCATCGGTGACATATGTGTCATATTTTTCAATGCAACCACCACATGTGTCATTGTCCACATATCCATCGATTCCGGTCTATGTTGGATTTCATGCGACGCTTCATCACTGAAAACACCAAATTAGCCACCTCGGATACGAAATCCGTGAACATTACAATCAAACATGGGACGAAAGAAAAAAGGACTATATTGTATGCGTCTGAGGAGCGACGGTCACCTGAATGACCACCTCCCCCTGTAATCACCCTTAAGCTCCAGTACAAATCTGTGCGCTCTGTGATGAAAGAGATCACTTCATCTCTGACTGTGCAGCTCTAGATCTATTCCGAATATGGTATGAAGTCAATCCAGTATAGTATGATGGCTTATGAGCAATCCAATATTTGTGTCAAGTGTGTTCAGGAGACCACCTAGTTCATCGTTGTCCCTACATCCCTCGATTTTGTTTAGCATTAAATCATTTATGCCAGCCCATAACATGCCTCGTCACAGTAGATGGATCAGATTCAAAATCCATGGAAAGTTTGACAACTCAATAAAATGAGGCAACCAATCCATTTTCTTCATATCAGTAGAAAAACGGCCAATAGGGGGCAGATCATCACCCCCAACCACCCTCCATGGATAAACCCAACCTGCACATTATGCGACGCCTGCAACCATTTGGTCACCCAATGTCCCGGTTTAAGATCATTCCGCAAATGGTACCCAAATACTCCAGTAGTCCAAAGGGAGCGGAGAGCCAAAGAGAAACTATATTGTCTGATCTTTCACGACAACCATCATGCTCGGCATTGTACCTACATCCCCCAATTTCAACCTCTGTTAGACACCATGTGCTCATTGGTTACCTGATACCTGGATGTAACTGGTCTAGAACCAAGGCAGGTTGGCACAAGGTAGCCCGCCTCCCATCATTTCCAAAACCCTAGGAAGGCTAAGACGACCCATCGTCCTAACATAGACCAAAACCAGCCAAGAACGGCATGTGTTCTATGTGATAGAAATGACCACAGGGTCAATTAATGTTAGGAACTCAAAATACTCACTGAAAATCTTCGCATGGTCACCACCATACCACATATCAATCTCTCTAATCAGGAGAAGATCACACATTGCTATTGCAGGATTTGATCACAATACCATACTATGAATTGTGACTACCTCGCAAGGCTACGAGCAATAAGGGCAACATTGAGTTTGAACTCCCTGACAAAGCCAAACCAACCAAAACCAAATACTCGGAGATGGAAAAAATGCAAACATGCTGTAATCCCCAATCATCTTCAATCATCCACTTCAGGCACAAAGAGTAGTGTTGGTTCTCACACCATCTACTCGATAGGCACCTTGACACCATGCACCATTTTCACAAGTCACAATCATGAAACAGAGCAGTGCCCCCTAATGGAAACATTTCAGCACCTTTGCACTCAACGCAACTTCCAAATCTAGGAAAGTGTGAGTACCCTTAGTATGTCAGCAGAAGAGCAGGATTTTTCTCTCACACAAAGCACCAAAATGAAAATTCTTCTACCATTCAATGTTGATAACATATATGATTCATCTCATCATGCATGGGAACCATGACTTGTGTTGTACACTCCTCTTTCATTGGTGTCAAGACTTCTACAACTACTACAATGGTATTTGTACCATAGACGGTGCAAACTCAACCTGTGTGCACCCTCTCAACCTCGTCTGGTTCCACAACATCAACTCTGGAATATTATTCATGTATGTCGATCAACATTGTTAGGACCGAAACCAATTCCTCACGACCTTACACAAACCAATTCCCCCTTAGACGTCTTTTTTCATTTAGACGAGGATATTCTAGAGGCCATGATGGAACTAGATTGACTGTGGGACTCAATGCATCACCGCTCATTTTTTCTTTCAGAAAAAACATTTAGACCTAGCAACACAAAAACCCAAGATATATATGCCATTGAATCTAAATACTTCCTCCCATATGGGAAGGTATACTGGTTCAAAAATTCCATCCCAACGCCCGATGCATTTGAAGAAGGGAATATTTCAAATATTTTGCCAACCTTTACAGTGAATATCGCGAGAAAACCAGGAAAAACTGAAGAAATATCACTAGGGACAACATGCTCCCCAGATGAGGTGGTCACCTACACAAACTTGTTACAAGAGTACAGGGACATATTCGCATGGGATTATTCGAAAATGCTAGGGCTTAGCCCCACTATCGTAGAACACCACATTGAAACATGGCCGAACATACCACCAGTCTGCCAAAAATAGCGTCAATTACACCCATCTAAGGCAGAAACAATCAAGCAATAAATTGACAAGCTTCACAAAGTCGGGTTCATCTACCCAATTGCTTACACTTCATGGTTTTCCAACCCTGTTCCCTTTATGAAAAATCTAGGGCACCATTCGGGTCTGCACCAATTTCCGAGATTTATACAAAGCTTGTCCCAAGTAAAACTACCCTACCCCATTTATTGACCAATTCATTGATGCTTGCGTCGGTCATGAGGCATTTTCCTTCATGGATGGATTCTCAAGGTACAATCAAATTCAAATCCGGCACACGGATAGGTACAAGACAACATTCACTGCACCTTGGGGCACGTTCAAGTACCAAGTTATGCCTTTCGGTCTTAAAATGCTGGAGCCACCTTTCAGCGGACCATGAATTATATCTTCCATGACCTAGCCCACCTCATATTAGCGTACTTGAATGACCTCACCGTACAATACAAGAAACAAAGTGGTCATCTGAGGATTTACAGTTGGTATTCCAACAATGCTGACACTACAACCTACGCTTGAACCCTCTCAAGTGCATCTTCTATGTTAATGTAGGTAGACTATTAGGGTTCATCGTATCCCAACAAGGGATCAGAGTGGACCCTTTCAAAGTCTAGGCAATCAAAGAGGTGCCATGACCCAAAACTCTCAAGCAAATTCAAAGCTTACAGTGGAAAGTAAAATTCTTAAGACACGTTGCCTCTGACTACGCCAATTGTATGCAAGGATTCCTAAGCCTACTCTGCCAAGATATCCCATTCAAATGGGATGATTAGGCTCAACAATTGTTTGAGGCACTAAAGGACACATTGTCTTCATCCCCTTTGATCAACCCACCAAATTATGACAAAGACTACACCCTGTACCTATCAGCATCAGACACTGCCATAGCTGGGGTGTTAGTCCAAGAAAAAGACGAATAATATGTTATGTCAGTAAGAACTTATCTGGTCCCACTTTAAAATATGAACCTAAAGAAAAAATTGCACTACCCCTTGTACACAGTACAAAATCTTTGGCATTACATCATCCTAGAAACTACAACAGTCATAGAAGTTATCAACCCCATGAGATGTATGCTAACCCGCCATCTAATGAACCACAAATACGCTCGATGGGTTGTCATACTACAGGAATTTCACCTATAGTTTAGCTCCTCGAAGAGCAAAAAATATTTAATCTTAGCTGAGTTCATCACTAACCTCCCAATTCTGCCTAAAGGATCCCAAGTTAACGACCCACTACCAGATGAACATCTATTTCTAGTGATAATTGAAGATCCTTGGTCCGGCGACATCCTCCTACTCTTACGAACCCAAAATTTCAAGCCAAATCTCACACATGATGACCAAAGGTGCATACGCCGCCATGCCCCCCAGTACCTCCTCATGGGGAACGTCCTTTATCGACGAGGCATTGACACTATTTTATGCTGATACCTCATGCACGACCAAGCTGAGCAAGCCCTAAATGACTACCATAGCGGGGCTTGCGGCGACCACCTCTCAGGGATGGCTATTGTCCAACAATTCCTATGGGTAGGCTATTTTTGGGCCACCCGATTCCATGATTGCATACAAGCAGTCAAATGGTGCGAGCGATGCCAATGCTTCGCCCACAAGGCAAGAGCACCTCCCAATCCTCTACACCTGGTCATTGTAGTTGGTCCCTTTTGCAAATGGGGAATCAACTTTATGACTTCCAACCCTGCGTCGTCTGGAAACCACAAATATATTATTGTAGTCGAAGACTATTTCACCAAGTGGGTAGAAGCCATGCCTACATATGAAAACACGGCAGAAACTGCAGCATGATTTCTCTTTAACCATGTCATTGCACGATTTAGTGTGCCTAAGTAATTAGTCTCCAATCACAGAAAGCATTTTGAAATCGGAATATTCCAGGAGTTGTCTCATCACCTAGGATTCACACAAGAATTTGTGTCACCATACTACCCCTAGTCCAATAGACAAGTAGAAGTTGTTAACGAAGTACTCAAATCAATGTTACAACATATGGTCAATAACCACAAAACAAACTGGAACCATATGGTTTTTTTTAGCCTTGTGGGCATATCGCACGACTATTAAAACCTCAATAGGATTCACACATTTCCAACTAGTGTACGAAATGGAAGCCGTGATTCCCATCGAATGCAAAATCCCCAACTTACACACAGCCATCGAACTCCTCGATGATACCCAGCCTTTAGAGCAATGGTTGGTGCAGTCAGAACTCGTCAACAAAAATCGACGAGAGTCGCTCCAACATAGTGAAGCACATAAAAAATGGGAAAAAGCATCATTCGACTGCAACATCTCCCCTCACTCATTTTCAGAGGGGGAGTTAGTCTTCTGCTACGATGTTGCAAAAGAGGCCTTAGGACCCAAGAAGTTTGAAACATTATGGAAAGGTCCTTACATCATAAAGCATTACCTCCTCAAGAGAGCATACATACTGTCAGAGACCGACGGTACATGCCTAGCTAACCCCGTCTATGGGCTCTACCTCAAAAAATCTCACCCATAAGGGCGGGAAGTCTCATCCTTAGAGATAAGATGCATGTAACATAATTTTTTGAGATGATCACAATCATCGAGGACTTGTTCTAAGAAATTATCTGGTGTCACATATGAATCATCCCCCCATCCACTATTTTGGATTCGTTGATGGAGCCTCACGATGGTTGCAAAATCTAGCAGCAGTTGCCTGGGCCATATACTATCTTGACCGGTCACCATTCCTCACCAACAGAGTATGTATCGGATCAGCTACCAATAATCAAGCGGAATATGATGCAGTCATCGAGTTTTTGAGTGATGCCTCCAACTAGGACATTCGCCATCTACATGTCTATCTTGATTCCCAGCTAGTGGTTTCGCAGTTAAACGGAGATTTTGAAGTACAGAATTAACACCTATTTAGGAAGTACTTGCATGCACGATGATTAAGTCGTCATTTTGATCACATTACATTTACACATGTACTAAGAAATCAAAACCAAACATTCGATCACATAGATAACCACATCCTAGACTGGAATGCATCTCGTATAAACCATCATCCATAAAAAGCAAAACATGAAAACATAAATATCCATCATATGTACATAGAATCCATCACAAGCACAAATAATAGCCATAGACACATCATAAGAGCCGCAAAAAATATACATCTCACATATATACACCAAAAAGTATATGAGTCCCAGCATACAAGTCATGTCCCTCACCGTAATGTCAGTAAAAAAATACATGGCATCAAAGTAGGGAAGCATCCTCATAATGGGTGCTTTCCCTGAGCACACAAATACCCCTAGGGTTGAGCCCTGCTTGGTGGGTCCTCTGGACCCAAGACTGCACCCGGTGCCAGTACAAGTGCAGCAACCAAAACTACAAGTGTCACACGGCACAAAGTCGGGCGATGTGCCCTCTCTCGAGCCATACATTGTCCAAATCATCAAAAAATCCCCGAGTCGGCATACCCCTGGTCAATCTCTCTAACCGACTTCATGAGTCATCTAGACGAGCTATGCGAGCGTTTGAAGTCTCAGCTAGAGCCTCTGCCGCCAACATCCTAAGGTCGGCAGTAGCCAACTACTCCTCAACCACCGCAACATGAGCCTCAATTTTCACATCTCGTGCCTCAACCGCCTCAGCGCGGGCAAGGAGGGCAGCATCCCCTCTGGCAGCTACATCACTACTGCCCTCCATTGAAGGGCCCCCAACACCTCCCTACCCCCTAATCTAGGCTTGATCGACCCCACTTGGCACCCTCCTCAACGACTGATGTCCCACCAAGCAGGTAGTAGGATGCCCCTCTGAACCCACATTTGCAAGAGAAACAAAAAATAGTATTAGTGTCACCATAAAAGACATATAAATATATACATAATAAAATCCTAAAAAATGCATAAAAACATCAAAATTCGTACCTGTTGGGCCCCATGTGTAACCAGAAGGAAGACCCATATTCGAGTCCCCCCGGAAGTCCATCCCTTAGTATGGGTAGTCCAAAAACATATGTGGGTTTGACTCGAACCACACCTCAACAATCACATCCCACTAGTGACCAACCTCCCCTCCTCTATCGCGGGGCATCACAGGTTCCCACCGCCGCATCCGAGGATCCCTAGGAGGACCCAGGGGCACTACCACAAAAGGTCTGAGCATCACCACCCTCTCATACATAATACTACATAAGATGCCCGCGTAGGTGAAGATCTTAGAAGACCACCTCTTGGCCTTGCCCAGCTATGTCACCATGCCATCGTAGACATGGCGAACCCAGGCATAGAAGTGACCAACCCGTAGCCGGCGCAAGATGCCAATATTTGGGCCCGACAACCTATTAGGAGACGATGACCCTGTCAGGCGAAATATCATCGCCAAGGCACCCCTCTCAGCTAAATCTATCATAGAGCTGATGTGAATACATCCCTATGAAATCGCTTCGGGACCATAGTGATCCTGAGCCCAACGCTGAATGTTCACTCCCCTAGCCAAGAGTGGGTGTGGAAGATCCTCCCCTGAGGTAGTATACCGATCATAAAGTAGATGTCTGTCTCCGGCTAGATGACAACATATCTACTGCTCAGCACCCTAACACATCGTCTCCTGTTCCAACAACAGACCAGGAATCGAAGAATACCATCATGTGACCTCAGCATGTTGTTCTCAAGAAATTTGAGCAACCCATACTGTGTCAAAACCCCTCGAGCACCGGGGTCTTGGGCCACAGCTACTCAAAAATCAGGCCAATATCTATCATGCCACAACATCCTGTTACTAGAGAAAAACCAAAAATTAGTGACTAAAACCCAAAACAAAATAAACAAAATTTAAAACTTTTTAAGCATCGTCGTGCCTATGTAGTGATCAGGCATGGTGACTGCGCGTCTGTTTCAAATACAGACACATGAATCATCCTGCAAATCCTTCACCAGGCGTGAAGGCCTCACGCAAAGGTTTCCTTCTACGTGAGGACCGCACGGGTCAAACTCGATCGACCATGCAGTCAAGGCAAAAAATATATATATATATATTTCGTAAAAAATCACATTTGTATGCCCTTTCTTATCACTTTACATTCAAAGTTATTTTAAACATGTTTGAATAAAAAATATGCTTTTACTTGGGTTATTGGTTACAAGTATTACAAACATGTCAAATCACCATATGCCCCAGCCAATAAAGGTACAAGAGCAGTTATCATTCTGTCCCTAGCATGATAGGCTCCCCAAAGAAGCTTTGCATACCATGACATCATTTCTCCAAAGAAATCAACCATAGGTTTCTTTCACCCGACCATGTTTATCATCATCCCACCTTGCACATGATAAAAATTCTCATAGGTCGGTAGAGCCTCACCCTCCATGGCATCCATCACTCATGTAGACCATACACCAAAGGTTTGGAGCCATAAAATTCAAGTCCGGGAAGTACTTCATGTTCATTTATCTGTCATACAGCAAGTCAAGTTTTACCCATGTCATGTTAAAACCCCTTTCCTGGGCTACCATTCTCATAAGCAGATCAAATACACACCACCATGTCTCGCACTTGGCCTATCACACCCCCACCAACCTAGCCCATTTGTAACACTTTTTCATCCACTTCATCACCCCCAGCACCGAGACCAACAAATGGGGCCCCTACAGTCAGCAAAACACATTCATCACACCATAGTGACATATTATTTTCATGTTTATAAGGGCACCCGTCTCTGTGCTTGTACATCCAAACCCATTCTATATTCTTTTGGCAAGTGTACAAATTTTTTTTAGGAGATCAATCCCACCCATCCATTCACATTTCTCACCTGGAAGAAGTCCCTAATCACACTTGGTCAGAGCTATGCCATCATTTACCATACCCCACCATGACACTCATAACAACCATACACCCACCCTAAATGTCCTACCTACTCCAAGGATTTCCTCATCATAAATTGTTATGATTGCCACCACTCGAATTTACAACTCCAACCTCAGGCCACTTAACTACCATCATTAGTTATAGCCATTTCTCATCATCATGCCTAATTTAACCTATCACACCACACCCTACTACATCATAAAACCCTGGTCCCTTGCATCAATACTCATCTCGGTCGGTTGAGGCATCCTTCTTGTCGACCACAGCAAACATTTTCCAAAAAGGAGGTAGTACCTTGGATGACTCCCCACCTCAATAGGGGCATCCGTAGCTGGCACTATGGGAATCATCCTTGCCCATTGATGTCATCAATCCTCTTGAGATTCCTCTGCAAGATAAAATTTCATGTCAATATGGTATCGTACTTCATAACCGTTGCACTATGTCAGAATTTGTCAAAGACCCGTGACTTGATAAGCATATCTTTCAAAAATGCTTACATGGGAAGGTCCCCAACAGTCAAAGGCCCATGCATACAATGATCACTTGTTCTAAACAAACATGTCATACCAAGATTATGCATGTGGGCACCATGCACATGCCACTATTTGTCAGATAACCTTAACTAGTCAAAACATCACAAGCATGGGATATGCCCACATTGTAGAAATATTGTATTCATTCTATCTCTTGCAGGTTTCCAACAGAGCACGGTGTCTTTTTTACTCACGGAAAGGGTTCTCCAACCTCAGTTCTCAAGCAAGTTACTCCCTCTCTCTCCCTCAAAATGACTACACAAAAAAAGAAACTATAATGTATTTCGGCTATACAGTTCTTCCTAGACCTCATACATTAGGGGGAAACTATTAACACTTGAAAATTGTACATGCATAAGACATTAGAAAATTTCAAGCAGAAGGTACAAATAAATATTTACAGGGAAGAAATACATTAGAGGAGCAAAAAATCTAAATTTTCCTAAGGTCAGCAGGAATTTTTTTTGAACTGCGCATAGGAAGCACTAGCTCTAAGCATGCATTGTGGCTTTTCCTTCGATAGCCGCGCAGTGCACAACTATCCCTCCAATAGTCGTGTGGTCCTAGGGATGCATAATGTCACCATCTGGGACCACTTGGCACACTTGGAGAAAAATATTCTCACTCAACCTAACCAAGTACAGTCGCCTTTGAGCCACCTTGAGGCTTTAGTGCAACACACAAAGGAATCATACCCACACTCTTGTGTCACCATCCATCTTGGACCAAGAGAGGGAGGGAAAATTTGAAATTGGTCTATAAAATCCAGCCATGGGAAGAGAAATGGGAGACACATTGTTATGCTAGCCAAATTTCTCTTCAGCAAACCAGCTCGTGTTGTCCAACAACAAGAGGAATGGAAGGATTCAGTTGTTGGCCACCCAACACCTCAATCCAGGAGCATAGATTTCACCACGTGTCCGTTGATCTACCATCCTTTAAGAGGGAAGAGAGGCTTGCTAAAAACTTGAGGGGAAGAGACCCCCTTGTCTTGGATATTAGAGCTCAGTAGCTCGAAGGATCTACTACAAGAGATTTAACATTCTATATTCTACTACTACCAGCACCTAATAAAGGGAGAAATCTCTCCATTGTTGATTTATTAGTGTGTTTTCTTTATTGAGCGTGTTTCTTGTGCATGTTGTTTTGTTTTTGTTTCATTGTTTATGTAGAATTTTATGTTTCCATTTGACTTAGCTTATTACATGTTGAAATTGTTACACTAACGTTTGACAAACCACTTTAACCTGTGACTTGCATGTAGGTAAGAAACCTCCCTACTAAGCAAAGTGTATTTAGACCACACATGCATCGAATACACTACCACAGGTGTTAGAAACCAAGACAATACTCAGGGGATGGTGGGTGAATCAATATTGTAGAAATTTTACAATCTTTCTTTCGCTTGAAATGGTACTAAGACACCAAAAAATAATTCAGAAATTAATTCAAATGAGCATTACAAGAATCCACATAAATAGCTCAAATAGTACACATATATTCTTAAAAAAAAAATTGCAATTTCTTCACGAGGAAAGCTACAACTTGTTGTTACAAAGTTTTCGGGCTACAACCAATAGGAAGCTACTGCTTCCTAATTTATCAGCTATAGATGAAAGGAGCTTCAACCCCTAAATATTTACCAGCAACTATTGGAAGGAGCTACAACCCCTTATCTACAAGCTACAACTTGATTGGCCTAAATGATTCATTTTTCACACAATTTTAATACTCAAACCATGAAGGCCAATTCCTTTTACAAGATAAAACAATTTTTACACCATCCCCATCACCTTTACCAATTTTTCATTACTGATCACACCAGCAACATCAACACATAATTTCTCACACAATTGCACAATACACCACACTTGCAGAATTCCTCAATCAATTATGCTTATAAAGCATTTTGACTGATATTTTTAGCTTCTTATATTTTTAGTTAACTTGCACTTTAATCCTTTCCTGAATCTATTATTTCTGCCTTTTTCTAGTTTCTATTAAGTCATCTAGATGTTCTCTCCAAGTATTCATAATTCACTAATCTATTTCCTCATTGTGAATAACTAAGTTTTTCTATTTTGGAACTTTACATATTTTAGATATGACTTTATCTACAGTTCCAAACCTACCTGACTGTTAAATTTGTCCAAACTACCCAATAAGCCAATTAATATTTCCATGTCATTTTATATGTGCTTTAATCCCCCGATGCTTACGTATTGGCCCTTTTTTCCCATAATACCAAGGGTTGTGACTTGGGCTCTAATTCCTGAGTGCTTAGCCATAAAATTTGTGGACCCTTTGCACCTTAAGCCTAGGGGGCTTATCTTTCATTGAAAACTACCTTCATTCCCTCAACCTTTTTTCTGCATGGAACCACATCCCAACACTAAAGGTTGGGCCCCGACTCCTTTACCCTGACACTACTATAATGCATCTTCAATTTCCTTCTGGGGTCTTCCTTGTGGGATTACGTGTTGCATGGGGTCACCTTTCCACTTCTCTCATTGGCTATTGTTGCCGGAATATACATGCCAACATGTCCCATCACTTTTCATCCCACCATTCTTATTTTCTATCTTTCAAAACCTTCCAGAGTCGAGGTATCAGGATGAGCTATCTTGGTGGGTCCACCTATGGCACCTACACACAAATCAAATGAAAGTTGGATTGAGTTGTCTCTGAAAACTCCCATGTACTCACGACTCCTAGTCAACATGTAGGTTCCTATATTACACTTTAAAACCTTTCAGGATCAAACATATGGTATGATGTCAATTTTACATCTTCTCCACATGGTGCCATCTGAGTGGTGAAATATGTCACTCAGTGATCAAGATTTAAAAAAAAAATGCTCAAAAATGAAAGTTATTGGAATTGTTTGGAACCTAAATGACCGTGTATATCTCTGCATTATGAATCCAGCATAACTTGTTTCACATAAAACCGACAATGTATGCTCCTGGAAACGTGTTTTGTTCATTTTCCCAAATAGACAAAAAATTGGAAAAATTGTGTAGGCAGCCCAGTCAGCAATTCGTACAACTGTCTAGGCATGGTTGATTGGTCAAGGTTGACAGGGTAGGGTTGACCAATTAGGTCGCACCACTTTTCAGCATTTTATGGGTGCTGGTTGGCGGATTTTTATTGGTTGGTTGGCTGGCCAACCACATGTTTCTGCGTGGCCCAATAAGAGGCTTCCACGTGGTAGCACGAGGGCCACCAAAAATTGGTTAAGGTTTGAGTTAACACTCCACAAGATTCAATACCAAGACCTCGCAACAAACATTGCCACGACTTAACCATCAAGCCACAGTTATTCCTTATTAAACCTTACATGCAAACCACTATATAAATTTGTAATGCACGAAGGTTTGGGGAAGGGGCCAGGGCTTAGGCCCAACCCCCCCATATTTGCATACCACAAGACCATTGGACGGAAACCAAGGGCGTGGCGTAGGCACTGAAAAATTTAATTAAAAAAATAATAATTTGACCATATTCAATTGGTTTAAATGTTAGCCTCACTCTCATGTGAGAAAAACAATTCAATGTCCAAAAATAATTAAATTAATCAAAACATGAAAATTAGGAATTTATTCCTAATTTTCTACATTGAGTTTGTTCCTCTCAAATAGGAGTTAGTTTAGGGCTAGTTGGTTGAGATATTCTCTCCAACTATTTAGGCTCCTATACTAGTGTGTTGTTGAGATTTTTCCTCAACTAAAGTGTCCAAGATAGACTCACTATATTGAGACACATTCTCCTCATGTATTTATTTGTATTATAATCATTATTTTTTACATGGACATTACATTATGAGAATGAGAGGAATGCAGATAGGCTAAGGCCTTTTCCGCCATGCCTGGTTTATGTATATTTTGTAGAAATTATATGCACTAAGCATGCATATGTCCAAGATCCACCTGATCTCACACTATTTAACTTTATGCAAGACACTGAATCTATTCCACTTGTTAATCTTTTGCGGAAAATTTAATTACACACACATGTGAAGCATAAACAAAAATTATCAATCGCACATAACACAGTTTTTAACCGGGAAAGCCTGAAGCTGAAAACCCCAACTATATATTATATAACATGGAGATCATATGAAAATCTCATACAAGCATACAAAGCTTATCACAATCTATCAGTACAGTACAATCATCATACACTAATCAGGCATAATCTTGCAAATCCATGCACCGATCTATGCCACCTGCTAGCCTGCCTCCACTGCGCAATCTCTGCTGAAGAATGGCTCTTAATGAATTCGAATTACTCCATCCTTGACTGTGCAATCCTCATCGGCATCTCCACTGAGTGTTTGATGCAATCAATGCATCACTAATAGTCACAACAGATAGTCTATCTTGCCCTTTCACCTATCTCTCCACTGGTCTCCACTGAAACTGCCATGCACTGTAGTTAACTGTTGTATTGTTCAGTTGATTAATGAGTTATTATTTGTGAATTAGTTAACTAATTAATTCACTCCATTCTCACTAGTGTATCAATCAGTTAGACTAGATACAACTAGCTCAACCGAGTCTAACTGAGTTAAACTAAATACAACTCCATAACTACTTCTTCCAACTGTGTCATAACTATGCCACTCGAGTTCTAACTGAGTCCTCCATGAATTAGCTCTAGTAAACCCTTAAGAATAGTGTAATTCCTTCTGTCAGCTGATGTGCCACATCTGTGCACTGAACTGAAGTGCTCCAAGAGAATAAGTTGTTGTTTAGAGTATGATTATTATTAAGAGCTAATAATAATCGATATGCATCTATTTTTAGATCGACGACTATAAATATAGACCCCGCCCAATATTCTAAAAATAGAATTTCATATATTTTTCCAACTTGACCAACCATCCACAAATAGCATCCTACAACTTCTGAAATATGATCATCATGTCTAAAAATAGACATAGTCTAAAAATAAACTTGCGCCAAAAATAGCCTGCGGGCCCACTTAGTGAAGGCGACTCTTTTCACTAAGCTCATCATCTTGTTGAATCTCAACATATTTCTGCGATTTATTTTATTATTTGATTAAATCTCTTCATGTGGTATCAGAGCGTTCTGTGATTGCTGGGTCCTAAAGCTGGAGAAATTGTGTTCATTGAAAGAGTATGGTGGTGTGCAATTCAAGGCGCCTAATGACATAATCACTGGAATATTTTCTCAGTTTAATATCATTGTTAGCGCAGTGTTTGAATTGGAGCGCATGGAGGTTGTAGAGAGATTCCAATCTATGTCAGCCTGAGATCTGTGTTGGAGATTGAGTGCAAGTAGGAAGGTGCTGCAACAAGTCGTTCTCAGAGAAGCGCACATTAACACATCTGTTGTGTGATTTTCAAATTCCAGCAATCAGCTTAAGGAGGTAAGTTGGTATTTGATTTTTCTGCGTTTTTTGTTGGTATTTGATTTTGTTGCTTTGTTTGTTGGTATTCCTCGTCACCACAAGTTTGCAACGCTTTGTATGCCATATCTATTGCACGCTTTATATCATCAAGTGCACCAGTGGAAAAATGACCTGAGCAGCACGTCCCCCTAGAAGAGTCACTAAGCTACCACATGCTCACAAGTTTATTCCCTGTGGATATATCTTCACATTGGAACGAATTTTATGAGAAGTTTTCCCTCACATTTTTTATTGGTCGTTTATGAAAATTTGGAAATTGCGGAGATGTGGTGAAGAGAGTTGATTCAGAGCAAGCCTTGTGTTTATTTGGTACCATTTGTGCATTTTTTATGGTAGATTTTTCATCAACGTTAGTGGTCTACATATCATCAAGGAGCGTGAAATTGGGGCATAGTGCACGTGGAACAATGTTTTGTGTAAATATGAAACTAAGGTGCGTGAAATTGCTGTAAGGTGATGTGGAGCCAAGAAAATTGTTGTCACTATCGTGGAGTGCGACGATGATTTCTTGGTGGATCCAAAGAAATTGCAGTTTTACACTCAGACTTTGGTCGTATTTCTTAATTATTATCACTGTATCACGTAAAGGGTTTCAAATAATTGTCACCACATAAAAAGTCATTACAGAGCCCTGCCATGGTTGCATCGCAGACGTTTCTAATCGTCATTCACAACTACTAGAGTAAATAAAGGTTCCACACTCAGAAAGTGTTGCTGAAGAAACCGATTTGTTTCTAACCATCATTCGACTTTTTGTTTCCTTGGATAATTCATTGCCCTACGATATTATCATGCCCATAAGGGCCGAGACTCTCAAAAGGAGGATAGTAATATCCATTTCTTCATTGTTATGAGTCCTCATGGCTGAGCATTCACAAGATCCACACAGGTAGCGCACTCATAATAGCCACGCGAGTGGTCCAAGGCGCTGGTCAACATTTGGATGACATTGAACAATTGGAGCTTGCCACCAAGTTTCAAATGTGTTGGGCAGCGGTCCCTCCATCTCGGTTGTTGATCGAGTTACCTTCTCCCTGGCCTAAATTTCTACTACAGTGGGACACATTTCATTGTTGTTTGGGAGGCAATAATACTCAGTTACATTGAGATTGAGTGTACCCTTCAAAGGGCACGAGTTTGGTGTTATCTGTTACTTATATGGACGTTGACCATTGTTGTTGTTTAGAAGGCCAGAACCAAAACCACAGTATCATTTTGGGCTGACTTCATGACGACTCCTGGAGCAATTGGAGGAGAGCCAAAGGCAGTAGGCTGAGATGCGGGCGGAGCTAGACGAAACGAGGATCCACCAATAATGACATACAATGTCGTTGTTGAACCGTCATGTACCTAACAGATTGACCCCACTGTGGCTCTAGGAAAACGAAACTCATGCCTCTATATTTTTGGTGTTTGAAATAAATTTTCAATAATCCCACTCTTGTAAATAATTATCGGTGTAAGCGGAAGTGCATATTTGTAGCAGAAAATCGTGGAGTGCATGAATAAGGACTATGATTCGTGATTGGGCAGCGTTGAAAGACTGTTGGGTTGTGTTGTGTTGGCTGCATGGTGCATGTTGCTACATTCTATAATTTTCTTGTGTGTTGAACCAACATGCGTGAAGCCAATAATGTTAGAACCCAGACCTACATGGAGATCCCCGCAAAAATTAGTCAGCTCGCGACCCAGTAGCATCCAGATTCAGCCATGGGAGAATCATATATTAAAGAGTAAATGTTGCAAAGTGGCCACCGTGGAGGAGCCATCATCGTAAAGATCTCCAGCGTGGAGTATTTTCGGTGAAGTGACCTGCGTATAATACGTGCAACATTGAAGTCAAATAATGTTTTGTATGAACTTGCTTCATCGTCGAACCATGAGTCGAGGAGTTGGATGCAGAGTTGAATGTGGAGCCTATGGTGAGCCACCTGCAAACAACAACAAATATCTCCAACACATTTATGGTATGTGTATACATTAAAACACCTTTTTATAAATCACTCTTATAGAGTGATTATAATATTTTATTAAAATGTTTTAAATATGGTGTATGTAAAAGTTTTTGAAGTGATCATTTGGAGAGATAAATGACTCTTATGTTTGGAGAAAACAGTTGATTTAGGTTACGTTTTGAAGGGATAAGGTGTTTTATTTCATTTTTTGTAAGTTTATAAAGGGTGATATAAATCTTTGGAGTCATAAGGTTGTAACTCTAGGAATTCATTGAAGTGAATTGTTGTTTGAAAAAGGGTTAGAACAAGAAAAATATTGTAATTGAAAAGTTTCTCTTGGGAGCCTTGGGAGTAAGAGCTCATTGTAACCTAAATAATAAACATATTGGTTTTTGGTGATTATGTCCTAGTTCCACCCAAAATTGAATAAGGGGATATTAGGTACACCATCAGTGTGTTTATGATGGTGCATACTTCATGATGTTTCTTATGATTTGTGTCTAGTTTTGACACATAAATTATCTCATTTCACACACACACACAAAGCTCAATGCAAGAAAATGAAAACAAGCACAACACCTGTAACTAAGTAGTTGCACGGAAGGATAATTAAACCCAACACATGCATTTGTGCAACTACAACACATAATCAAAGTTGTCAACATCAGCATTCTACATCAACAAGAAAATTCACTCAAGAAAATCAAGTTAATGAAGCTACAAACTCAAGCATTCCAAGACAAATCTACATCGACATCAACAAAATTTTTTGTATAACTTGTAATTCAAAAGTTGAAAGTTAAATTTTAATCCAATTCAAATAAAAACTGAGTTGGATTGTAAGGGTGCATTCTTGGTTGAAACCAACACCCAAGTTTGAATTTGATAAGGACGTCAAGTGAGTCAATTCTCTTAAACTAAGTCAATTAAGCCAAGTTAGTCCATTGTTTTTAATTGAGTATTCAATTATTAAAATGAGTGTGAAGCAATCAAGAAAGTTCAAGCAAGCAATCAATCAAGCAATCATAATCAAGCGATAATAATCAAGCAACCATGAGTTCCAAGTATTGAAAGAAAACGCAATAAGCAAGCGAGTCAATGCAAGCGAGTGTTCCATTCAAGTAAAAAATCAAGCAAGTGTGTCATTCAAGCAACAAATCAAGAGAGAAAATTCAATCAAACAAGTTAAAATCAAGTGAGAAATTTCAAAGCAAGCAAACAACCATCAAAGACATTCAAATCTACGACAAGCGAGCCTGAATTCAAGCGAGCGATGTCACATGGCAAAACACATTCAGTTGTTCCAAGTTCTTAGCAACCTGATTCTATCATCAGCTGACGACTTGGTGAAAATGAGCAAAGCAACTCTTGCTGATATTCAAGTGCATCTTCAACAAGCCCATGCAACAATTGAGTTCCTTCAACTGGAGTCACAACTACAAAGAAATGAGTTACAACAGAAAATTGATGCTTCCAAGCCATTCACCCATACCAATGAAGATAAAGATGATGATTCCAAGCCTCTCATCCAAACAAATTCAAGTGTAGGAATCGTCCATGATCGCGCTCAACTTAATTCTTCCAAGACAATTATCAAGCCATGGGAAGAAATCCAAAGCAACAAAAATCGACGAGGATTAGGATATGACAAAGATGACAACAACTTGCATATCCTATATTATTCAAAGACAATAAAGTTCATCAATGCAGGATTTATTGATCAATTAACATCAACAAGCCATGAGAAAGTTGAATACCAACCAAAATTCACATATTGTCAAAGACCAGGTCATATGGAAGATCATTGTTTTGATCTCCATCCTTATCACCATTGTGGCAAGTAGAATCATTCATTAGAGAAATGATGCAATCAAAACCAACCAACCAGATTGCAGATCAATTATGCTTGGATTGATCCTTGGGAATGGCCATCAACAGTCAAAATATTGTATAATTTTTATAACCGAATTCAATCACACCTATTGCAGCTAACAGTCAACTGAAGATGGTACTCTTGTGCAGTTGAACGGGGGAGTACACTAGTGAAACTCTCCTACACCTAAAGCGGGGGAGTTCAGAAATAAAATGTAGTTGATTGTCCCTCCTTTCAGCTGACAAAGGGAGGAAATGATAATGAAATTGAAGGTGGTTGTTAGACTGGAATTTTCGACAACAACAACAAAAAAAGCTAGTGGGCATCAAAAAAATTCGCTAGTGGGCGTTCAACAAAAAAAGGAGCAGTGAGAAGTTTCTTAGAGCATCAACAAAAGCAATAGTTAGTTGTTTTTGAAATCATCAAAATTTTGTTAGTGGATAATAAAATTTTCCAGTTAGTGTCATTAACATTTTGTCAGTGGACAAAGGATGTTGATTGCAAGTAAAGGACAGATGGATCCTTTTGCCGCTTGGCACGTGATGGAGTTGTCAAGAAAAAATCAGAGATGAATCAGACTTGCAGTTGACTCACATTCTCTTCAGATTGAATTTTTTTCGACATCCAGCTTTGGTGGTTTTTCAAGCAGTGTTTTTCTTTTAGGATTAACTCAACAGTTTGAACATGAGGACTTGGAGATGGTTCCAGGTTCTTAATTTGGAGTTATCATTAGGGGGGGAATGTTAGCATCACTCTTACTTGAGAAAAACAATTCAAAGTCCAAAAACAATTAAATTAATTAAATCATGAAAATTAGGAATTTATTCCTAATTTTCTACATTGAGTTTGTTCTTCTCAATTAGGATTTAGTTTAGGCCTAGTTGGTTGAGAGATTCTCTTCAACTAGTTAGGCTCCAAGAGTAGTGTTTTGTTGAGATTTTTCCTCAACCAAAGTGTCCAAGATATACACACTATCTTGAGACACATTCTCCTCATATATTTATTTGTATTATATCATTATTTTGTACATGGACATTACATTATGAGAATGAGAGGAATGTAGATAGGCTGAGGCCTTTTCCACCATGTCTAGTTTATGTATATTTCTGCTATTTATTTTATTAATGTTTTATTAGTTGATTAATTCTCTTCATTAAATTTCAGGTTTTAGGCGTTATTGGGAAAATTAAATGTCCGAAAATTTCCCCCAAATTTCCACCAAAATGGCGCTCGATTAGCAGATTATGGGGCGAATTTGTAGGACGGTTCCAGATTTTAGGGAATTTGTGGTGCAATTAGCAGCAAAACTAGGGAGGTTCATAACTTCTTCAGTGTTTTACCAATTTTGGAGTAGAAAGAGGCTAAACTAACATTTTTGGGTCTTTTGGAGCTGATGGAACGGGTTTTGAAGCCATTTATGCACTGTAAATTTATGTAATCACCATTTTGAGCATAATGAAAGATGACCAAGCCATTGGAAGCTGGACCAAGGAGACGTAGCCTAGGAGAGGTGAAATCCTTCATCATTTGTTGTGTTGTGGTTATTTTTATGGTGTATTCATCTATTGTTTCTGCTATTTCAGATTTTTAAATTTAGGATTTATGTGTTTAAAAATTTAATATAAAGGCTCATAAAACTCAGTTTTTAACACTTGCAATTTACAAACCCTCAAGCACACTTTCTTTAAGATCTCATACAGATCAAGTTTGGTATCAGAGCTTTGGTTTTCTTTACTTTTGTGAGGATTTAATTTTTTGCAAGTGTTTTTGATGCTTACAAGGTTGAAGCTCAAGGGAGGAGAAGGAAAGCTTGTGGTTGCAAGTCCTTAAGTTAGGTCAAGGACAAGGAGAGCAAATTTATCACAATCTCCACCATAAATTCTTCCTCAAATAGTAGTTGAAGCTTCAATAAGCATGTCTCATGAAGGAGGAGTTGATACTATGTTAGATGAAGAAAAGAATTTGAGAAAATCTTTCTTTGACGTGACTGAAATGGTGAAGGTTCTCTATGAAGAGATAAATTCAAGGATGCAAGGTGCGAGCTCCAAAATTCCAAAGGGAGAAAAGTGTTCAAAAGGAGAAGTAGGAGATGGAGACAAGCCTCCAAAACATAATAGGAATGGTGACAAACCACCTTGTACACCAACATCCTCCTCACCGCCATCCTCACCACCATATTCACCATCATCTTCTTCCATAACAAGCCCTTCACAAACACCTCCACATTCTCCAAAAGTTCGTGGTAAAACTCCATTTTTAAATCTTGACATTAAGTTTGATTTTCCTATGTATGATGGAAAGGTAGATGCTAAAATATTAGACAATTGGATACATCAACTTGAAGTGTATTGCAGGATACAAAGAATCAAGGATGATGACACCAAGATTCAACTTGCTTCACTAAGATTGGAAAGTGTAGCTCTTATTTGGTGGGAAGCCAAAACTCAATAGGACATGAAAAAACATGCTAGGGTCTTAACCTCTTGGAATGATTTTTTTGTTGCCTTAAGGAGAAAATTTTATCCATTAGAATACATGCAAAAGGATATAATGAACTGGAAAAACTTTAGGAGAGGTAAAGGGAAAAAAGTGCAAAACTATATGCAATAGTTTAGGAGAAGAGCACTAATTTTGGGTGTAGATTTGACATCTCAAGAAACTTTGTTAAATTAAAATGGAGGTTTGAATAGTTACCTAATACATACTATTCTCATGTTTAATCCTTCAAATTTAGATGAAGTACGCGTACAGGCCACACATCTAAAGGCAAGAGGGAAGCATGTTTCAAAGGAGACAAGTGAGGATACCTTTGAGTCTGAAGAGAAAGGAAAGGGTAAGCTTAAGGATAAAGGTAAGAAGAATGCTTCCATCAATATGGAGAAAGAAAAACTCACATGCAAATATTGTTCCAAATATGGGCATGATGAAGATAATTGTTTGAAACTTCATCCAGAGATGAGACCCAACAAGCTTAAAAACAAGGAGAAGGAAAATACAGCTGCTACAATAACTCATGATTTAGGTTTAGATTCCAGAGATGAAACAAAGATCACTGCAATGGGTTTGAAAGGTAGGGACATTTCAAGTACTAGTTCTTCAAGTTGTCTCAATAGTACTCAAGATGATGAAACAAGAATTGAACTTTTCCATGTTAGAGTTATTTCAAAGCATACCAAGATTGACACCCTATTTGATAGTGGTTCACAAGAAAATATTATTTCAAAAGACTTATTCAAGAAGTTGAATTTAGACCATTCCTCATCCAAGACCTTATCCTTTAGGTTGGATATGTAAGAATGAAAATTTGCAGGTGACAAGGAATTTCATACTTAGATTTGCAATCACTACAAACTTTCCTGATGAAGTTGAACTTGATGTTGTTCTGCTTAATATTTCTTGTATTGTTTTGGGTAGCCCATATCTTTATGATAGGAGACCAATCTTTCATCACCATGAGAATAAGTATCACTTGTTAAAGAATGGGATTGAGTACATTGTTGGAGCGCATAATAAGAAGACGAGTTTATCTCCTATGCTCTGTTAATGTTCAAGCATCAACATGTTGTGAATGAGGCCTTTCAAGGTGATACACCAAATGAAAACTCTAATTTCATTAAGGTCACTAATGGTTTTGATAATATGTTTTTGGAGTCTAACATGTTGCCTCCAAAAAGAGGTCAACAAGATGTGGTAAAATTGGATAAGCATGCATCATTGTTGAGCATTGATGTGAACAAGATGTCGATGCAAGAGAGTGAAAATATCAAAGAGCAAGCGCCAAAGCAATTTGAAAAAGAGTGCATGGGGTTAAAAAGTTCTTCTTGTGGGTTTCACAAAGTATTTTCTTAATCTTTAATACCCAACTTTGTGCACAGGGTATGGAACAAATTCGTCAGCTCATGCACAACTTGATCCCTTTGCTAGCGCAACGTGGTCCATTAGATGTATTTGTCCTCATAGCTCCCCACGGGGTAATATTGTTCCTTGATGTCATCTTGGAATGAATGCTAAGTGGGTGAAGCTGAAAAACGTGAGGGTTCTTCCTCATCCCTCTGTTCATAGTAGGTTTCCCACAAATCTTTGACATGGGGGGCGACTTTGAGGAGTGCAAAGGTAATCTTTTCTCTATCAGAGAAATCATGGACTGAAAAATACCCTTCCAGCAAATTCAACCATATATCTACGACGTTTGCATCTAGCCTTCAAATACAGGAATGTCGAAGTTGACTTGTACCTTGAAAGGAGTGGTGCCTCCAAGGTGGCTGTTGGATGAAGATGCACCGTCGGTGGGTAGTCGTTGAAGGATTTGGGCAAAGTTATCCATCACTGCATTCCTCTGTTTCTTGAGGGCCTCCTCGAGCAATATTTTGATAGGATATCCTGCTCCCTCATCTTTCTTTTCTTCCGCCATGGGAGGTCATCGGGGTTTGCAAGGCTAATCTTGCAAATGTTCAACCAGATTCAGCCCTAACTCCTTATACCCCGACCTCGTTGGGGACATGCAAAGAAATATCGAGAAAGAGAAGACCTCTTTGATTCCATTGATCTGAATTTGATAAGGAACGAAACAAAATACAGATATAATCACAAATATAGAGATGCAACAGAAATAATGTTTCATTTCATTAATATCAAATACTGAAAATGATTACAAACAAAATTGAAAGAAATTAGCTCTGGCGATGGTATCTTATCTCTGAGAAGAGATTTGGTGGCTACATGCCTCTGAACTTTGTTACAATGGGCTCAAGGACCTTTTTATTATTGTACAATAAGGGAAAACCCTAAACAACCAAAACCATAACCCGAGGAGATGTAGCACCAAGATTTTATGGGCCCTGTTGGGTTTAGTTGGGCAGCCAACTTCCCGGTCGTAACTTGGTCATATTATCTTTGTTTGGCGCGTATGATACCTCGTTGGAAAGATCTCTCCGAGGATTACATCTTTTGCTACAGTCCCCTGCCTCTGGCTATGGGACTGCAACAGACCTCAAAAAACTCTGTTTAGGGAGGTCAAAATTGTGAAAGTTTCAAAACAGAAACCTTACTACAGTGTCTTGATCTACTTTGCGTACTTGTTTAATTAACTTAACAAGTGACGCAGCAGCAGAGTTAGATTTGAAATTAAATCCAAATCGGAACTTATTTACCCAACAAGCACTCCTTAACTCTATCGGAACCAAGCTCTTCAATGAGAATGTCGATCCGATCTAATCTTTTATATCTTTGAAACTATTTATAATAGCGTTTAACACTATATAAAACAATTCCGAAGTGATATGAATATACCTATCGCAATCGGCGATCAGTGCAACTCTATAACATATATATATTCAACAATGCTTCCGACGCGATTCAATCGCAATCGGCAATCGGACTGATTTGAATGTCTAAGTGGCTAATAATTCACAGCTCTGATCCGATTCATCGGAAATCGAAGATCACACCCAATTGAATATCAAATGCTGTCTAGAGTTGCAATTCCGACCCGATTAATCTGAGATCGGAAATCGGCACTTGCAAGTGTGCTTCCGTCTTTTAACTCTTCGCTTTTCCGATCCGATTACAATCGGCAATCGCCAGTCGGCAATTTCAACACAGCCTTCAATATTTTTCTATCGAAAGTTCCGATCCGATTGATCGACAATCGGAACTCGACTAAATTGAGCAGTATTTTAATTGTTGCCGATTCTACAGTGCCGATTTAACTTTTCGAACTCAATTCCTTTCCAAACTGAATTTAATTCAAATCCGCTCTAAGATTCTGATAAGAATTTTCTTCACAATTCCTATGTTAATGACTTTTTCGACTCACAAAATGCGACAGCGCCGAGGTTGAAATAAACACAGAATTCATACAAATTCCAATAGAAACACAAATCAAAAATCCCACTTCAATCAAATTCTTTGAATAACAAAGTTTAAATCCACAATACTTTTATTCGACTTGCACATTACGATTCAAACTTATAAAACGAAACAGAGATCGGCTTTTTGGCTCCTACAACAAGAGATCACTGTTTCACACAAACCCAATCCTCTCTACAAATCTGAGCTTCTGCTCCACACAAAATCACACTCTCCTCTCCTCTTCTCTTCTCTGCGAAGAATCTCCTCACTTATTACAAATTTTCCTATATTTCTTCCACTAATTCCTCTAACAAATAGATAACATAATCTCCTATTTTCAACAAAATATCCTATCTTCTCACTCACGGTTACACAAATCTTATCACTAAATCTCAAATAAAATAGTCACATTTATTTCAATAACAAAAAACTATTAATAAATTGACTTCCACAGTAAACTAAAATTAACCAACAGTAAATGAAATTCACTCTATCAAGCCACAACATGTGAACAGATTTTTCACATTGCTGGCTTATTCCGATGCTCCTGCATCAGACTCCCAGGGAAGAAAGGATTTGTTCTTTAAACTTTCAGGATTTATTCCGTATCTTTGCAATTCAGCTGCTGTCAACCAACTGGAATCTTCCATTGGCTGCTCCTTCCACTTGACAAGATACTGGAAATATGTCTGCCCTCGAGTTTTCTTGAACATTCTTTGATCCAAGATATTTTCAACTTCCTTTTTAAATGCTTTTGGTACCTGTTCCTCCCCGTCTACAGTTTGAACTTCATCACCTGTAACTTCAGTTTGCAACTCGGTCTCTGCTTCTTTGAATGGATATAGGTCTGCAACATTAAAAATGGGGGATATTCTGATCCCTTCCGGCAACTCAATCTCATATGCATTGGCTGAAAATTTTATTTTAATTTTATAGGGTCCTATCTTCTTCAGTTTCAGTTTATTATAAGTCTTTGTAGGAAATCTCTCTTTCCTCAAATATGCCATGACCAAATCTCCTACCTGAAACTCCTTTTCTTTTCTTTTCAAATATGCTCTCTGTTTTTATCTTTTGCTGCTTTCCTGCAATTTATCTTTGACTTCTTCCTATAGCTTTTGCATTTGTTCAGCAAAATCTTCAGCACTTGCACTTCTGGCTTCTTGTTTTTCCAAGTCTCTAAGCTCATATACTCCTCTCAGATGCATTCCAAAGACAATCTGAAATGGACTCAGTCTAGTACTTCGGTTTGGTGTATCATTGTAAGCAAATTCAGCTTGAGCTAATGCCAAATCCCACTGTTTGGGATTTTGATGTACCAAACTCCTTAATATATTCCCCAAGCTCCTGTTTACTGCTTCAGTTTGCCCATCTGTTTGAGGATGGTATGTTGAACTAAAACTGAGTTTAGTTCCTAGTTTCTTCCAAAGTGTCCTCCAGAAATGCCCTAAAAATTTAGTGTCTCTATCTGATACAATGCTTACAGGTAAACCATGCAATCTTACAATCTCTGAAAAGAATAAATTTGCTATGTGTGTTGCATCATTAGTCTTCTTACAAGCAATAAAATGAGCCATTTTTGAAAATCTGTCTATAACAACATAAATATAATCATTTCCTCTCTGAGTTTTTGGTAAACCCAGAACAAAATCCATACTCACTGCATCCCATGGTCGATCTGGTATGGGAAATGGCTGATATAGACCTGTATTCTGACTCTTTCCTTTGGCATATTGACATACCCTGCATTTCTCAACAAACTTTTTAACATCAGTCTGCATTTTAGGCCAATAATAAAAAGCATTCACCTGAGCGAAGGTTTTATCTTGTCCAAAATGACCAAACAACCCTCCACTATGCTTCTCTTTAATGATGTTCTCTCTCATGGAAAATTTAGGAATGCATAATTTATTACTTTTAAATAACAGGCCTCCTTGAATAAGGTAGTCCATTCACTGACTTTTGTTATGGCTCACCGGATTCTGAACTATTGTGTAGATGTCTTTAAAATTCTCATCATCCTTATACATTTCTATCATTTCATCAAAACCTACAACACCCACTTTAAATTCTTGCAAAAGAAAACTTACCCTGCTCAATGCATCTGCCACTTTATTTGACTTACCACTTTTATGCTTTATTACAAAAGTGAAACTTTGCAGAAATTCCACCCATTTGGCATGCTTCTGATTTAACTTTGGCTGATTATTAATAAACAGCAAAGCATGGTTATCTGAATATAAAATGAATTCCTTTGGCAGCAAGTAATGCCTCCATTTTTTTAAGGCCTGCACAATAGCGTAAAATTCTTTGTCATAGGAAGAATATTTCTTTTTCACATCATTTAACTTCTCGCTGAAATACGCTATCGGTCTTTGATCTTGGCTCAGCACCACACCAACTACTTCCCCACTTGCATCTGTTTCCACTTGAAAGACTTTCTCAAAATTAGGCAATGCTAGAATTGGCTTTTCTGTTATCTTCTTTTTCAGCAGATTAAAACTCCTATCAGCTGTTTCTGTCCATCGAAATGGCTGATTGACCTCCTTAATTGTCTCAAGGATTGGTGCACAAATGTGACTGAACCCTTTTATAAATTTCCTATAAAAACTAGCAAGTCCATGGAAACTCCTTACCTCGAATACACTTCTGGGAGTAGGCCAGTTTCTGATTACTTGCACCTTTTTCGGATCCATTTTTAAACCTTCTCTGGAAATCACAAATCCCAAGTATACCAGCTCCTCCTTCATGAAACTACATTTCTTCAAATTGATTAGTAGTTTTTCCTTCTGCAGAGTTTTCAAGACTGACTTCAAGTGTTCCAAATGCTCCTCTTTACTTTTGCTAAAAACCAGAATATCATCAAGGTAAACAACAACAAATTTACCTGTATATTCCTTCAAGACTTCGTTCATTAATCTCATGAACGTGCTGGGCGCATTAGTGAGCCCAAAAGGCATCACTAACCACTCATACAATCCATTATTTGTTTTGAACATTGTCTTCCATTCATCGCCTTCTCGAATTTTGATCTAATGATATCCACTTTTTAAATCTATCTTTGTAAAGTACCTCGATCCACTTAAACATTCCATTAAATCATCCATTCTGGGCAAAGGGAATCTGTACCTGACAGTTATCTTGTTGATAGCTCTGGAATCGGTGCACATGCGCCATTCTCCTCCCCTTTTCAGACTAAGCACCGTTGGCACAACACACAGACTCAGACTTTCTCGAATCAACCCCTTGTCCATCAGCTCTTGAACTTGTCTTGCAACTTCTGTGTTTTCCTGAGGAGTTAATCTATATGCAGCTTTATTAGGTAGACTCGCTCCTGGTATTAAGTCTATATGGTGACTTATACTTCTAATCGACGGTAATTCATTGGGTAATTCATCCACAATGATGTCCATGAAATTATTTAGCATAGCTTGAATTTCTTTAGGCAAATCATTTAAATTTGTAGAGGTTAAAATTACCTTTGGTCTTCCCATGATAGAAAAATGTACTTACTCGCTTTTATCGACCTCCTGTAGCAGTTCTTTGCCACTTATCAGCATAATATTATTCTCTGGCAATCCTTTATCACCATCATCCTTCACTGGCAACAACGTATGTTTAACTCTGTCCTTTTCTATGGTGTATGTGTTTCTTCTCCCATCATGAATCGCCTTCCGATCAAATTTCCATGGTCTCCCCAATAACACATGACAAACATCCATGGGCATTATGTCACATAAGATCATGTCTTTGTATGTGCCAATCTGCATTTCCACATTACACTGCTCTGTCACAATGACTTGATGCCCTTTCTGAAGCCAAGATACTTTGTAAGGTGCAGGATGCGCTTTCCTTGTTAACTCGAGCTTTTCCACCATCTCTGTAGACACAAGATTGTCAGTACTTCCGCTGTCAATTATAACCTTACAACACTTACCCTTTGATTTGCATGTAGTCCTGAATAAGTTCTTCCTTTGCGCAGGTTCTCCAATCTCCTTTTCCGATCTCAGCAAAGTTCTTCTAAGCAATAGTGATTCACCTTCTTCAGGTGGTTCCTCTTTCTCCACAAGTCGAGGTGGTTCTGACTCTGCCTCAGCCATGTTTGCACCCCTCTGGGTTGCTGACTTATTATTAGGACAGTCCCTCGACATGTGTCCCCATTCTCCACAAGTATAACATCTAACATCTCTTCCTCGCCCTCTTCCTCTCGGCGCGAATCTTCCTCTACTAGACTCACCCATCTGTGGTAATCTGCCACTTGAACTTCTTGTTTCATGTTGATGCTGTGTTCCTCTGGATCTGCCAGATCCTCGACCTCTCGCTGAGCTCTTTCCTCTGTTTCTTTGATTCTGTTTCCGCAGTATTTTCTCCTCTGCTTTCAAACTTGCTTGATAGGCATCCTCAACAGTTTTCAAACTTAACAAACCAATCTCATCTTGTATTTCATACCTTAGCCCATTAACATATCTGGCTACTTTCTCCAAGTCATCTTCTACATGCCCTGTTCTAATAATTAACCTATAGAATTCTTCTGTGTACTCCTTACCAGACATTCCTTTCTACTTCAGATTTTGCATCTGCTTAAAAAGATTCAAATGATAGTCTTTAGGCAAAAACTTGGTTTTTAGTTTACTTACCATTTTATCCCACTGCTTGATCTTAGATTTCCCTTTTCTCGTTCTTGATGTCTGTACCTCGTCCCACCATATGGCTGCATGGCCCTTCAATCTAGTGACTGCAAACTTCACCCTCTTATTCTCTTCAACCTCTTCATAATCAAAGTACTGATCTATGGATCTGATCCAATCCATAAGCTCCTCGGCATTCAGGCTCCCTTCATACATAGGAATCTCCATCTTGGGTTTGCTTCCAACCTTTGCCAACATATTGATGAATTTGACATTTTCATTCTCTTCTTCTGCTTCCACATCTACATCAGATTCTTCTGAAGAACTCTCAGCTCCATCATCAGGCGCTCTTCTTTGGGCTGTCTCCATTGTCTCCATTCGTGTATGCAGTCTCCACACTTCTTCTAACAGAACTGCATTTGGTTCTGGTCTTCCTCGACCAATTCCCCTTCTTGGCGGCATCTTCGCTACAAACACCTGTCTCTTCTGCTCTGATACCAAAAATTGACGCAGCAGCAGCATTAGATTTGAAATTAAATCCAAATCGGAACTTATTTACCCAACAAGCGCTCCTTAACTCTATCGGAACCAAGCTCTTCAATGAAAATGCCGATCCGATCTAATCTTTTATATCTTTGAAACTATTTATAATAGCGTTTAACACTATATAAAACAATTCCGAAGCGATATGAATATACCTATCACAATTGGCGATCAGTACAACTCTATAACATATATATATTCAACAATGCTTCCAACGCGATTCAATCGCAATCGACAATTGGACTGATTTGAATGTCTAAGTGGCTAATAATTCACAGCTCTGATCCGATTTATCGGAAATCGGAGATCGCACCTAGTTGAATATCAAATGCTGTCTAGAGTTGCAATTCCGACCCGATTAATCGGAGATCGGAAATCGGCACTTGCAAGTGTGCTTTCGTCTTTTAACTCTTCGCTTTTCCGATCCGATTACAATCGGCAATCGCCAGTCGGAAATTTCAACACAGCCTTCAATATTTTTCTATCAAAAGTTCCGATCTGATTGATCAGCAATCGGAACTCGACTAAATTGAAAAGTATTTTAATTGTTGCCGATTCTACAGTGCTGATTTAACTTTTTGAACTCGATTCCTTTCCAAACTAAATTTAATTCAAATCCGCTCTAAGATTCTGATAAGAATTTTCTTCACAATTCCTATGTTAATGACTTTTTTGACTCACAAAATGCGACAGCGCCGAGGTTGAAATAAACACAGAATTCATACAAATTCCAATAGAAACACAAATCAAAAATCCCACTTCAATCAAATTCTTTGAATAACAAAGTTTAAATCCACAATACTTTTATTCGACTTGCACATTACGATTCAAACTTATAAAACGAAATAGAGATCGGCTTTTTGGCTCCTACAACAAGAGATCATTGTTTCACACAAACCCAATCCTCTCTACAAATCTGAGCTTCCGCTCCACACAAAATCACACTCTCCTCTCCTCTTCTCTTCTCTACGAAGAATCTCCTCGCTTATTACAAATTTTCCTATATTTCTTCCACTAATTCCTCTAACAAATAGATAACATAATCTCCTATTTTCAACAAAATCTCCTATCTTCTCACTCACAGTTACACAAATCTTATCACTAAATCTCAAATAAAACAGTCACATTTATTTCAATAACAACAAACTATTAATAAATCGACTTCCACAGTAAACTAAAATTAACCAACAGTAAATGAAATTCACTCTATCAAGCCACAACATGTGAATAGATTTTTCACATTGCTGGCTTATTCTGATGCTCCTGCATCAACAAGTTATTTAACTGAAGTATTCAGAAAAAACATTAAATCAAACACAAACTATGACATAGAAATCTACAAATAATTTACTGATGAATACGCACATGTGACAAAATTACACAAATTTTTTGGACAAATGTCCCCAGAAATACATAATGCAGGATAATTGGTGCAACGTCTCTAGAGGGTTTTATTATTATGTAGAATCTGAATACAACATTCTGGGCACCATAAATGGTTGGACCTACAAAGAAATTACATGACAGAAGTACCTTTCACTCGGAGACAAAAAATATGGTTAATTCACTCCCTCAATCGAGATTTATAGATAACGAGCCCTTTCTGGCCCACTGGAACCCTCAATGTTGCCTCTGCAGCCTTTGCGTTAGCCGTCACTAGCTGGTGTCCCCACTGCATCACCCTAGCTGGTGTTGCACTGCCCTAAATGGCCCTGCGTCACCCTGGATGGTGTTGTGTTGCCCTGCATTGCACTGGCTGAGTCTATGTCACCTTGGCTAGGCCTACGCAGTCCTCTATGTGGTGCTGGTTGAATTGCATCCTCTTGGATGGCTTTGCGTTAACTGGTACTAGATGCCTCTTTGCTGCTATATTCTTGGCCTTGGATCAGATCATCCCTTGCGGATCTTTGTCCCTCATTGCACTACAAACTCGCTTCGAATTCCTTGGCAAAAACCCCGCCCCATAAATTCGACTTAGCTTCAATGATCTACCTATGTGCTTGTTCTCCAACTGACCCCAAGACCTTCTCTTATACTTTTCTCATTGGGAAACCAACAACCGTGATCTAATCTCTAATCGACAGCTCAGATTAAAATACTACTTGATCCACGTCACTTAGAACATTTCATCACATGCGTTTAATTAATTCACTTTAATTTTTCTAATTCCCTAAGATAGACTTAGGGTCCTCATTAAAAAATAATAATTATTTGAATATCTCGTACACCAGATGAAATTTCTCCAAATTATTTATGGGTTTTAGAGATCTCGTGTATCTTAGCCCCTCCACAAAATTTCAGAGCTAGATCACACCCGATGCTACCCAAAATCTTAATACTCCCTCTTAGTGAGGAGTGTGCTTTAGCAATAGACCCACACTGAAGTATTTCTTGATCTCAACATCAGTCTTTTCACTGCTGATGCTTGGCTTGCTGCCCTCTTGTTGTCTAGGTAAATCCTCTCTATGGACTGAGACAATCCCTCTAGCCCTAGGGTGGGTCTAGAAACAAGGGGAACAAGCTAATACTTTCTTTCCTAGATTATAAATGAAACATAGATCGAAGAAGATGGCCTACCTCGATCTGATGTTATAATGTTGCTCCTTGTCAAAGCTCTTTGGTCCTTTGCTTTTCCAAATTTGATCTTCGCTACTACCAGTGTTCAATTAGCTGCACAAGTGACCAAGAAACAATAAGAAAACATAAAAGTGCAACATGCATATACAAGTATAACCTATCTAACTGATCAAGGAATGATATAATTCTTATCATGAATCATGGACAAGAATGGAAAATAAATATCAATTGTATCATATTATTAATAAAAGAGGGGTTACAACCTACACCTTGATGTCGAAGCTCTCCTTCAGCGGGTCTGAATCTGGGCACGTCTCCAAAGTACTCATTTTCAACTCAGTTTGAGAAGGCTAAGGGTCTCATCTCTCTCCTTCAAAGCTTATGGAAATGTTCAAACCTCTCTCTGTTATGCTCTTCTATTCTGCTCTAACTAGCAGAGGCATTGGAGGGTGATCAATTTATAGAGATGGAGGAGGGGACATGGATCCACTTATTATGGGAAAATGGCTTATCTCTTTGGGATGTTCCTCTTTTGTAGGAACAAGAGGCCCAAGGGAGGAAGCTCGGCCATATCCTGATCAACAAACATCCAACTCTCCGCTCTCGAAGCTTCTAGGCCATGAAGCTTTGTTTCCATTTTAAAAAATCTTCCAGAACTAGATCGACACGGGTGTGAGGTCCATACTAGCACCAATCGGCGCTGCTCACAAGCTTTGGATGGGTCATTGGCACTGGTGAGACATAGAAAGGTCACGTTGCTCCAAAAAGATAGGTTTTTAGGGAGCTACTCCATGAATGATCAAAAGAGAGTTTGTTCTTTAGACTGTAAGGGATGCAATGACATATTTTCATGATCGAAAAAATACACAGGGATCACTATAAGGGTCCTCCAGGATTCGAGAACAGGGAGTACAAGGACAGTGACAAAATGTTGTGTAACACCTCCATCCACTGCACTGCTGCCACTATACTACTGCCCATGTCACTACCACTGAAACTGTTGCATCCATACTGTAACTCCCTCTCAAATTGCCACATCGTGCTGCCAACTGTTGCACTATAACTCAGTTGTTGAGAAGTAAGAAACTGATTGACCCCTGCCCAATCACTAACAGACATGTTAGTCATGATACATCTCATCACTGAAGCTCCCTTGGTTGTTGCGCTCTACTGTCTCTTTGAAGCCACTGCGCTACTACTACTTTGCACTACATAAGCATTGTCCCTCTGTGTTGTTGAAGTCCCATCAACATTTGCGCTGCTGTTGCCTCTGCACTATGTTTCCCCCATCTACAATGTCCCAGATATGCCCTTTGTTTTACTGTGATATTCTACACCTACTGCTCCAATCATCCTCGCTACTGTCTTAAGGCTCCCATAGCATGCATGTGATCTAAGAGTCTTGGCACCTCAAGGATCCTACCTCTCATCTGTAGCTGATATACAAATAAATGTCACCCCACCTCTTCTCTCAAGGAGCATGAGCGCTCATAGCCACATCATCCTCACTACCATTGTTGCCTCTAGTTGTTGTTGTCTTGGAATAAGAAGATCCCTTGTCTTTCTTCTTAGGACAAGTGCTAGCAAAGTGTCCAAGTTCGCCACAATTAAAGCACCCAGCCTTTGATAGTTCCCTCCTCTTCTTCCCTTGTTGTCGTCATTCCTTTGATGCAAGGGTTGCGTCCACTTCCTCCTCCTTCTTCACTTTGCTACTTCTTGTGATGGATTCCTTTTTGGTCATCTGTTATATCTCTTCCTGTCCAAGGATGGCCCACATGTCACCCTAATTGGGAAGTTGTGCTCTGCCCAAAATGCTTTGGACAAAGGTTTCCCACTCGTCAGTGACAACATTCAGGGTTGTCCTTACTAAGAGTCCTTCATCCGGAGTTGACCCCATGGCAATTAGTTGATCCTGGATAGTCTGCAATCTGGAGAGAAATGGAATGATCTCTTCCCATTTGTGCATCTAGAACATCCTCATTTGGTTCTCCAAAAGCATATTACATTGGACGGAGCTCCCATGATACAGCGTGGTCAGAGTTTTCCACACCTCATTTGTCATCTTCTTTTTCGGAAATGTGTGGGACCACATGATCCTTCACCCCATCCATGATCAAGCGCTTTTCCCATGTCTGATTCTCGTTAAACTTATGAAGAGCGTTTGCATCGGTCGACAAGCTATGACATTCTCTATGTGTTCCCTGATGTCGTAATCCTCCAAGGCTGATAGGATTTTGGTCTTCCAGATCACGAAGTTGGACACACCGTCCAATCTATCCTGATCACATAGTCCGCACGAGGCCATCTAGCGCAAATCTGTCGAAACAATACTCCTCCCCTCTTCCTGCTGCAACACTCAACAAAAAACTATATCTGGGTTTCTTGGAGATAGAAACCCTCTATAGTAGCTACTCCCTCTGACAACTGATTTCCCTCCTAGAAATCCTCCGCAAAAGCAACTATATTATTCCTCTATGATCACCCTCCTATTCGAATCTCAGATCTGTTTGGCAAAAATCTGTTGAGCGACTGTTCTCCTCTCGCTCTTGTCACCTTTTCTAGGCACTGTTAAGCACCAATAGAACCTGTGCCACACCAGCAACTTCTGAAGATCAGAAGCTCCACTTCTAGACTTTAGAAAACTACACAACAATCTCCACACATATTGCATCCCTCTGGTTGGCCTCTGCATGAGAAGAGTGGCTCAACGCAGGCTACTCTCGTGTCACTTTGGAAGGCTCTGCGTTGCCTCTATGTCACTTAGATGGCTCTGTGTGGCCTTTGCGTAAGCTTGGCTGGGTTGCATCCTTCCTAATGCACGCTGCCCTCTTCTGGATCTCTGACGCTTCAGCTTCCCTCTCTACAATAATTATATTTAGCCTCTCTGCTGGTGGATTAGATTGATCTGCAATGCTCTAATACCATGTGAAATTTTCAAAATAGAAATCCTACTGCAGTGTCTTGATCTACTTCGCCTATTTGTTTAATTAACCTAACAAGTTATTTAATTGAAGTATTCAAAAAAAACATTAAAGCATACACAAACTGCAACCTACACATCTACAGATCAATTACTGAACAATACGCACATGTGACAAAATCACACACAGATTTTTCGGAAAAATGTCCCTAGAAAAACCCAATGCGGGAAAACCCATGCAACAACTCTAGAGGGTTTTATTATTATGGAGAATCTGAATACAACATTCTGGGCACCAGAAATGGTTGGCCCTACAGAGAAATTACACGGTAGAAGTACCTTTCACTCAGAGACATAAAAGATCGTTGAATCACACCCTCAATCGGGATTTACAGATAACGTGCCCTTTTTGGCCCACTGGAACCCTCAACGTTGCCTCCGTGTTAGCCCTCACTGGCTAGCGTCCCCACTATGTCACTCTAGTTGGTGTTGCGCTGCCCTGGCTGGGCCTGCGTCACCCTGGATGGTGTTGTGTTGTGTTGGCTGGGTTTGTGTCACCCTGGTTGGGCCTACATAGCCTCTGCGCAGTCCTATGCGTGTTGTTGGTTGAACTGCGTCACCCTGGATGGTGTTGCGTTGTGTTGGCTGGGTTTGTGTCACCCTAGTTGGGCCTACATAGCCTCTGCGCAGTCCTGTGCGTGTTGTTGGTTGAACTGCGTCCTCCTAGCTGGCTCTTCGTTGTCTGGTACTAGCTACCTCTCTGCTGTTGTATTCTCAGCCTTGGATCAGATCATCCCTTGTCGATCTCTGCCCCTCACTTCATTGCAAGCTCACTTCGAATTCCTCAACAAACCCTACCCCAAAAATTTCACTTAGCTTCAGTGCTCTACCTGTGTGCTTATTCTCCAACTAACCCCAAGCCCTTCTCTTATACTTTTCTTGTTGTGAAACTAATGACCATGATCTAATCTCTAATTGATGGCTCAGATTAAAAGACCGCTTGATCCATGTCACTTAGAACATTTCATCACATGTTTTTAATTAATTCACTTTAATTTTTCTACTTTCCTAAGTTAGACTTAACGTCCTCATTAAAAAAGATTAATTATTTGAATATCTCATACACCAGATGAAATTTCTCCAAACACTTTATGGGTTTTGGAGATCTCATGTTTCTTAGCCCCTCCACAAAATTTCGAAGCTAGTGCACACCCAATGCTACCCAAAATTTCAACAAAATTTGCTCCGAATGTTCAGGACCTGAAAGTTGCTAAAAATAGTAAATAAGAAAACCGATGAAATTGTCTAGGTGAAATAGGCAGGTTGCCACCAATATCCACCTGGATCAGTTTTTCTAACCAAGGATTCCAGGACTAGTAACTCAACCCAAGTTTTTATGGGGATTCTGGAGCATTTGTCCAACCAAGGCTCCAGGAACTAGTAACTCAACCCATAGCCAAAGGAAAATGAGAACCAACCAGAAAACAAAGATAAAACCCACAACACCATGGCTCTCAAGGAAATGGAAAGCCTAGGCAAAACCACTATTAATCCAAGCAATCCTCCATGCCAATAACATATCATAACTAAGAAACCACATGCATGCCAAAACTAGCAAGGAAATCATACACGCAATTCGGTACCTACAAGAAAAACCCATTGTAGATGTTGATACCACTGTCCTCTTGCACTTTCCTGCTTTTCCTTTGCCTCCTTACTCCAATTCCCAAGTATGTCATTCTCCTCCAAGAGTGCTCCAAGAAAACTCTAAGTGTCCAACAGTATGAGAGAGAGAATAAAATGAGAGTGCCAAAGACTGAACTGACAAAAGCTAAACCAATAAAAGATGTGTAGTGATCCTCATAATCCTTTTTATCATTTTGATCTCTATTTTCTTGATTTTCCATTACTTTCCTTCATTTTCATCTTCACATGCAACTTGTGACCTTTCACCTTCCTTTTCTCCTATTTTTCATTATTTTTCATAAATAAAAAGCCAATAAATGCCTCATGCTTTTCCAAAGTCTTTGCCATTGCCTTTTCCACTTTCCATAGCCACTAATTAATCAAAAGTGATTCAAATCATATGTTTTTTCCCAACATTTATCTTGGAATACATGTCCCATGACCCGTTGGACATTGGGTTCAACGCTCCCCATGTGTTTCGCGACATGGACCAACAGCCTCTCGTGGATCCTAACTCTGATGAATGTAGCGGAGACTAAATCCTGCGAGTTTTGGTCTGACGACAATCGTGATTCCAACAAGTGGTTTCAGAGCGACAGGTCTCGAGTTTGAAACTCACCCAGCTCGCGTTGGGGGGAGATTGTTGGACATTAGGTTCAACGCTCCCCGTGTGTTTCATGACATGGACTAACCACCTCTCATGGATCCTAACTTTGGCGATTGTAGCGGAGACTAACGCCTGCGGGTTTTGGTATAACGGCAATCGTGATTCCAACATGGCCTCAGTTATTATTTCGCATTTATTAACTTTATTACATGGATATTTGACTAGGGTTGTTAGAAGAAGCTTGCTACTATAGAGGTTGGTTGCAGCTTCATAGTGGGCATGTAGAAACTCCTAGAAGAAAGATTGAAGAGAATGACTTCAAATAGTGAAAGGAAGAGTCCAGGAGGAAGCCACAACATAAAGGAAAAGGAGGTCAAAACAATGGCTACAATAAAACAAATGAGTAAAGAATAAAGGAACAAAGAATTGACTCAGATGAAAGCATAAATCAGTGGATTGAAGCAACCACTGCAATAGTAGACAAAGCAGTGGAAACAAAAATTGTTAGCAAGATTGAAGAAAAATATTTATGTAGAAAGAAGAGTAAAGTGGCTTATGAGAGAGTTGCATGTTGAGAATCTAATGTATATAGTGAAGGAAGAGGAGGTGCTCAGAGTAGTTGCGTATGAAGTTAGATAATCCATTTGTGAACCTGAGAAAGGACCGATCCTTGGAGAGGAAGACAATGATGATGATGAGGTGCTGGAGGTATCTCTTGAGACTAGGCAGTCTCATGTTTTAAATTTTAATAATGCATATAGTGATGTGTTTGAAGATAAAGAAAAAATAGCAATGTAAGTTCCACAAAGGCAGGGGAATGCTGGTGAAAGACAACAGGTGGATGAGCGGAAGATTGCCATAGAAGAAATAATTCAAGAAGTACTGCAAATATGTAAGGTCAAGTTTAGAAGTGTGAATGTTATGGGTTTTTGATTTTTTTATATGTTTGCAAATCTAATTATTTTTGAAAGTTTTAAGAACCTTTGGAGGATAGGAAGAAAGGAAATGTAGAGAAGGAAAAATGCAGGTGGAAGAGAAGAGGTTGGATAGAGGTATCCAACTCAAAGAGATAGCTTGGTGGAAGCTGCAAGAAGGAAAAATCAAGAGGACTGCTTGGAAATTGAAGCATATGAGATTGCGAAGACTTGTCAAAGTGTGTTTGTAGCAGAAATTTTGGAATAAACTGGGTTCCTTGATGATGAAGAAGACAACTATATTGAGGAGGAATTCATCAATAGTTTGGTGGATTATGAATTTCATCCACAAAAAATTGGAGGAGGGACAACCAAGGCCTCAAAAGAGGAAGAATCCCGTGCTTTTAAGACTGAAAATTTGTGTGTGTATGCAGGTTTGGACCAACAACACGATGATATGTTCATGCAGGTTGATGAAGAACTAAAGCTTATTGATGAGATGGCTCGCATAGATGAGTTTTATCTACACTTGTTTGGAGATGTTGGAGTTGTTGAAGCAAAGGAAGATGAACCAAAACAACCTCTAGTCTCTTTTATGGAAGAGAATATGACCATAGTAAAGGAAATCAAGGAAAATTTGTTTGTAGAAGACCTCATATATGAAGAAGCAAGCAAGAAGGAAGTTGAAATTATACTTTTGGAATGGTTGGAAGAGAATGATGAGCTGGAAAAGGACACACTTATCACGTGCAAGCAACAAGAAAATGAACAACAAATGGCAAAGAAAGAGGAGCAACATTCAAATATTATGGACAACAACATTCAACTAAGGGTGGAGATGGATATAACGATCGAGGAAATATGGATATTGATGAGAATAACACCTAGGTACATATTCAACAAGCACAAAAAGGAGAGAGACACAAAGGAACACATGACAAAAGGACTTTGCATCAACAAAGCCAATGGAAGACTACAACACAAAAATTGGAGACTTGGAGAACCAAAACAATTAGTAGCACAAAACCAACACAACCAAGCACTAGACAAATTAGAAAACCATATTTTTGACGCATGAGGACATCATCAATATACACATGGTCAGGAGAATATGAATCTTTTGAAATTTGGGAGTATGATGTAGGAGCATCTTACCCCAAGTCAAAATGTATTTTAATTAAGCTAGCGGATGTTTTATTACCAAGGGAGTTGGTTCCCTAATTTATGAATTTGGGTGTAATTGATTTATTTATGTATTTTTCCTAAGTTTGAGAAAATTATAGAGAAAATGTATTTAGGAATTAAGGTTGTAATCAGATTATTACTTGAGATAGATATCAAGAATATTAAGAGTGAGTTAGAGAGAATAAGGGACAGTTAGATTCAACAAGAAACCCATGAATCTTAGGAATCCTAAATTAGAGGAATGTTGAGAATACTTTGGATCTGAATAAATTCAATTCATAATCCTTATGTTTATAATGAATGAAACGAGAATAGAGTGATAGTGTGTGTGAGAAGAGTGTGCAAGCGAGGCTTGCGAAGCCAAATCTGGCCTGAGGCTAAAGTGGGCCTATAATGTAAATTCAGGCCAAAGAGGGTCTCTTTGTAAATCTATATACATTCTTTCCAGCAATGGAATCATTGTGAATTCTGTGTGTGGATATTATTTTTCTCAGTGCTTTATTTTTGTACCATTTCTATTCTACAGTGAGTTGTTTTTCTGGTGAGAACCTTGTTCTTATAATTGAAACAGTTGAAGGAGAACCAAGATCAATTCTAGCTCAGGAACATAGAAGGAACAACAATTTCACTGATTCGTGCACAAAACAATTAGAAGGAATCGAATGCCAGGAGCGCATGAAGCTCATGAGAGATAGGAAGCCCTCAGATTCTTGAGAAATCCGAGTCAAATCACAAGTGGAAGCTGTGAAAGAGTAAGTCCATGAGTAATTGTGCATAATTGAGGTCGATATTAGCAAAAACTGTGCTAAGAAGGATGGAGGTGCAACATAATTAATAATACAAGATTAGAGGCGAAATAGAAGCACAAAGGCAAACCACACTTAGTCTTGAAGTTGGATGGAAGTCGTTAGTTAACAGTTCCGTGAGACAGGATTGTCGAGTGACGGGCGCCGGGCCAGAGGCTTTAGGCCTGAAGAATCAAAGGAACATATTAGGAGAACGAGCGAGCTCGAGGAACCAAGCTTATGTGTAACCTGGCAATGAGAGTTAAAGAGCCCAAGGCTATGCGTCAGGCTTCCAACACCAGGACACGATAGCTGGAATTTATCATTTAATAGATCACAACACTTAGTGCAAAAGACTAGGTTATAACAATCAATTCCAGCGAGCACCACTGGAACGCAAGGGAGCTTATGTAGGACAGGTATTGAAACTCGGTGGTTTTGCTATAAGGGCTAATGAAAGTGCCTTGTTGCATATTCAACTGGGCCGTGTGGGTTCTGAGCGAACCTGCGCTCAGAAACGAGGTCGAGTTTGCATCAAAGTTCAAATTTTTTGGGGAGGATTAGGATTGGAGCCATTTTGGGGAATTAAACTATCCAAGCTTAATCAAACTTTACATAATCTTGGTATTATAGGTAGATGGGATAACCCAAGCCAAGCTTGATCAAACTTTGCAAAATAACCAAGCGTCTAAAGGGATCAAATCTCTGGCGAGCTTTATTTCCACTGCCATAGGCCCATAAATGTGCCTAGGCAGGGAATGCTGGCTGCACGATGACAACAGCGTTAATCTAACGGCGGGCCTATGGCTGTGGAAATAAGGCTCGCCCAAATCTCTTGAGGTGCAAACATATTTTAGAGTAAAGAGATTTGATCCCTCTTGACGCTTGATAAATCTGGAGTTAAATTGGATCTAGGTTGGTTAATTTATGTTTCATTAATATAATTTAAAATTTTTAATAAATTTAAATCATTAATTTACTTTTTTATATAAAACATATTCTTAGTCAATATTAATTTGAAACAATAAAATAATAAAAATTAGTTCATGTGAGAGAAATGTAACAATTACTCTAAACAATATTAAAAAAAAAACCATGAGAGGAAGAAAAAGGCTACGAGGTTCGAATTTATATTTATTTCATCCAATATATGGAACTAAATAACCAATCAATTGAAGATGGGAAAATATAATAATTGTTATTTTTAAAAATAAAAGTTGTTATTTTTTAAAAAAGGTTACCAATCTATGCAACCATTTTTTAAAATATTGAAATGTAATGTTGTTAGTTTATAATATCTATCACAAAAGTCTGAAATCTAATGTAATGATGTTATTAATGTTCATTAAGTTAATTAACCAAATTTTTTTAATATTTTATTTCTATTTGAAAAAAAATAAAATGAAAAAGCATTCCAAAATTACCATAATTTTAAAAAGTTAAAATAGAATAAATAATTTTAAACAACATCATTTAAAATATTACAAAAAATTAACAATTTACTGTAAATTTAAATAGGATAAGCATATCTTATAGTGAAAATAGAATAATACTATGAAAAAAACTATAGGTTATGAAAATCCAAATGTTTAATTATTAATTTTATTATTTTATTTTTTAATTTAATTTAATTTTTATGTAATTTTACAATGTTAATAAAAATAAAAATAAAAATAAGAAAAAGGGAGATTACATGTTTAACCATATAAACAAAAGGATTCAGAATACGAGGAGATTACAACATACTTAACAATATAAATTAAGAGATACGATTACATTTTTTAACACAGAATCCTCGGCCATCATTTCCTTGGACATCTACATCCATCCCCACGATGCCGTGAAAATGATCGATGATCGTTTTGCTGTTTTTCAGAAGAAAAAAACACCGCTTATATTAATATATAAAACAGTACATATACAAAATAATCTCAGCTGTATAGTGTAGCAGCGAGAATTCCATCAGATACTGGCCAAAAGAAAAGCTCACTTATAGAAGAAGGAGCAGAAATGAATATATGGCCTCCACATAGCAGGAAAAATTCCTTCCCATACAAACATGACCATCAATGACAGTGAAAAAACATAGGATGGCTAATAGAAAGAGAGTATAGTCCTCCGGTAATAGACCATTGTGAAAAGGAAAGATGAGTACTAAATGACAATGGAATGTGAATGAAGACAAAACTGAAAGAACATCACTGTTCGCCATCCAACCACCTCGCAAGATCATGTAAGTCTGTAAATTGAGGAGCTCGGATTATAAAAATAAACCACTTGTGAAATAATCCGTCGGGCTCGCTTGAAACAATATAAACCTGTCTCGACCAGCATGTGAGATGTCGAGATGCCCCCCCAAAATATTCAGGAACGTCTCTCAAGTACAAGCCCAAACTGGAGAGATCACAATGTACAGGCCCATAGGAAAAATGTATAGGGTTGGACTTCGATGAACTATTAGATACAGGCCCGCTTATATAAAATATCCTTACCTGCAAAATGAAGATCTTATGACATACTGGAAAATACCAGTCGAGAAACAAAAATGACATCCTGAGTAAGCAAAACAGGCTGAGTTGAAAATGTCTGTATAGCGAGAGTCATCCCATATAAAATTTCTGATTGAGACCCTTTATGTAAAACCATAACATCACAGGCATCCCAATTATGACTCGACCCCACTGCTAGGTCACTCATCGAACCCAAAATCATGGTCAAAAATCCAATTATGGAATTAGGATTGTTGTTTGCCAGTGAATTTGACCATCTCTGAAGAGCAGAACGTGCATCGACCCAAAATCAATTTCTAAACCTTTCCTGGACAAACCATCTGCCCTGGTATTGTTTTCTCTGAATATGTGCGAAATAGGAGGATGATTGAGAGATTCCCATAAACTTTGGGTCCTGTGTAACCAGCCCAAAAGATCAGGCCGCTGCATTTGCATAGTCCTTTTGACCCATCCGATTACCACCTGTGAATCCCCGTATACATGGACATCCTGTAACTGTAATAGGACAGCAAAGCGGAGACCACCCCACAGAGCAACTAATTCTGCCTTGTTGTTGGAACCCGTGCCTGCATTCCAATGAATATGAATCCTTTCCCGCTGGGATAATTTAATCCAAGCGCCACACCCCATGAGCCCATCCACGCATGCGCCATCAAAATAGATCGCCGGAATTTCTATAACATGAGGTCTGTTGCGAAAGGAACAATCTATGATAGGAGCACGTGATTGAGGACGATCTTCCATCCAACCAAGGATAAAAGAATACACTTGATGTATCCGAAAAGGCACGTCTTCAAATATTAATCTGTTTCTCCCCAGCCACACTTCCCAAATGAAGAAGAAAGGCAGAGATTTAAACTTACCTTTGAGGCTGTCCCAATCCCTGGCAGCATTCAGAAAATCAGAAGGATACCATGTTGGACCCATGAAATGTATTGAGAAAAGCCGCCATAAACGCACAATAACTGGACAGTGGAAGAAAAGATGATCGATAGATTCTAGATCCTGACAGCAAATGTGGCACCTAAAAGGCCCCAGGAAACCACGCCTGCACAAGTTATCCCCCGTAAGAATCCTTCCCTGCCATACCAGCCACCCAAATAAAACAATTTTAGTGGGTATTTTTCTCTTCCAATATATGAAGAAAGACTCTGTCAACTGATCCCTGTAGGAGGCAATGTTAAGAACATTATATATCTCTTTGACAACTGGAGCACCCTCATGCGTAGATCCATCCCAAACAACCAGATCCCCGCCAGTCGCCCAACTGAACCCCGCTGCCCTGAACGCATCCCTGAGCCCCTCCCATTCCTCCGATACATACTCCGGCAAACCGAGTTGCAGCGCAGACTTAAATTCCGGCGAGTCAAAAGACCATGACCTAATTGTCTATGAAATGAAATTTATACCTCTGTGTGCCAAGCAATGTATCAGCAGCCGAGATGGAGAAACGGTAGTGGGTAGCCCTATAATTTTGTTATAAGTAATCGGAATGTCTCCCCCATCCCTAAACTGCCAAGCTAGTCTTTCCGCAACATGGCCACATATAAACTTAAAGCTTCTCCAGATCTCCGATATGTATCTAGTGGAGGGAAAGTCTGAAGCTAACAACTGTTTCATTAGATCCCCCTGAATATATTTACACTTAATAACATCCTGCCAAATACCGGAGCCACGTACAGCCTTCCAAAAGGATTTAATGAGCAGGGCTTTGTTGAACGTCCGGGAGTTGAGGATTCCCCATCCGTCATGTTGTTTTGGTCTGCACAACCTGGACATTTTACAAAGATGGATTTTATGCGGCATGTTAGCCCCACCCCATAAGAATTTCGCCATAATGCTATTCAGGCATTTGATAACACCATCTTGAATGTAAAATAAATGGGCCCAATATACAAGCGTCTGAGATAAAACCGCTTGGGTAAGAATGACCCTCCCACCCAGAGAAAGCCACCTGTGCGTCCAGCCATTTATCTTCCGCCTGAATTTGTCCAGCATCCACTGCCAATCTCAAATCTTATACCCGCAGGGCTTAAGCCTGAATCCTAAATATGTAAATCCATCCATAGCCACCTTTATCTCCATCCCCGAGAACTCTGCTATGAATTCGATCTCCATTCTGTCACCAAAACCATACAATATAAATGATTTAGCTTTGTTAATTGTAAGACCTGTGGCAGCTACAAAGCGTTTGAACATTAGATGGATGAAGAACCAATGGTTCCTCTTCATATATCCAAACAGAAATAGATCGTCCACAAATAAGGAGTGTGTAACAGATACTTCATTGGAGAAAGAGAAGCCCTCTATGCAACCCCTGCGCTCCGCATTATGCATAATGAAGTCATTCCTATCTCTATGCTACTATATAACATTGAACAGCGTTAGTGTTACCAGTCTGTTTTAAATAACATCCATCTTTCTTACATTTTAGGTTATGAGCATTCATCTATCGATTCCATTCGATGGATACACCGAAAAGCAACAACAATGGGACACAGAGGAACAAAGTCAATTCCTTTTTGAGATCATGGGCTTGGAAGAGAGAGCACAGGTGCATCCAATTGCCTTGATTTTGATTTTGAATTTGAATTTCAGCTATATATGCATGGAGCAGTTGGCATGAAGTAAGCTTTTTTTGTGATTGGGATTGGTGTGCAGGCCTGACAAGGACCGTTTTGATAGGCCTTACCATCACAAAGTCATTGTTCAGGGTGTTACACATGACCTGGTTATCAATCAAGCTCCTTTCAAGACCACTGGATTTGCATCTACAGGTTTGTGGGCCTCCTCACTTTCACATGCGTCTGCATTCAATGCTCTGTTTCGCCCACACATTATAGCAATTTCCAGAGAAAACTTTAAACTTTGATCAGTCTTTACCCTATAGAGGTTAATATCGGCAATGCATTTTGTCTTCTTACTTTATTTCCATTATTATTCTCCACACCTATTTGAATTTTTCTGGAAACTTTGCTGACCCTGTAAAGGGATTAATGGAATTTTCAACGTTAATTTTGAAACTTGATTGCGTTTGATGTTTGTTTTCTTTTTAACTGTGCAGTATGGGACAGCGCAATAGTGTTGTCCAAGTATCTGGAAAGGCTACCCCAAAAGGTGGAGGGAAGGAATTGCATAGAACTTGGAGCAGGGTGTGGTCTTCCAGGTTTTGTTTTTGAACTCATATTGTACAACTCTGTCGCAAGGTAGTGGGGAGGGCGTGGAAGGGATGCGGGATACAAGGATCCGAGTATTTTTTATTTTATTTTCAAGTGCTCCTTGTATTATATATAAAAGATACGTGTTACATTAGTATGATTCAGATCCCGTACTGCTGGCAAATTAAAGATATATGGAGTCTTATTCCAAGATTTGGACTTGGTGGAACATTCCTAAAACCCTTAAAATTAGCCATGAGAGATAAAGATGGCAGGACCTTTTCTTGAAAGGTACTTAAATAAAATGGGGATCCATTAAAAGATGACGCACACCTGATTCTCCAAAGAGCAAATAGAGTCACGATCTTGATGCAATCCACATTACCGTGAAGTGATCCTTGATTACAAAGGTGCAATCATGCCATGGGCAGCTTTCTAATGTATCTGGCCACGAAATATAACCTCAGACAATGAAATATAACCTGAAACCTGGTGACTAGCCAGTGATAAGTATTCTAAGCTGCCTACTGTCTGAAAAGGGATGTTTAACAGGTTCCTTCTTTTGACAGTGAAGACAAGAAGGCGCTACGAAACTATATTTTGCTAGACATTCATTCAGTGGAAGACCTTGGTAGATTACCAACAAGGTGAAAGCCCTTAGTTGATAAGGAGCTCTAATTCACCACATCTTTTCAAAGTGAGTATCCAACGATTTTCTATACTTTTAGTTTTTACCCCACTCTTATTCGTGATTGGCACAAATCTGGTTCTATAGCAGAGGATTTGGTATAATTTGCGAATGTCTAACACAAAAATAGCTGATCACTTTTCCATCTCCAGTCCCTCCAGATTGGCCCTTCAATGAGGCCACAACGTTTGGACAGATCCTCCTTAGGTATGAGCTTTTAAAGATTAGAGATTGCTACTTTATTTGGATTTAGCAAACTTTTCTCCCTTGTTGTAACACACGTTCTTGCATTCTTGATGCTTAGTGTCCCAAATATCTTCTCACGCGACTTCTCCTTTGTGCCTCAGCCTCTTGGTTAAGCATCTGGGCTGTTGAACAATTATTATGCCCGACGTTTTCCAAGGCCGTATTGGCCTGTATGGAAACTCCTATCCATATTCGACACCTAAAAGTTCCACTCTAACATACAAGGGACTTGCTTCCAAGCTTCCAAGATTCTCTTCAAAGTAGGTGTCCTAAAACTACAAAATCCTTTGGTGATTCAACGATATCACTCATCCTAAATGGGCATTTTATGTTACTTACATGTGTGCTATTACCAGGGGGGCTTGCATTGAACAATGAAGACACTTACAATCCATTCAGCAATCAAAATCGTTCCCTGAAAAACAATATCCATTAGGGCTAGTTCACTTTCCTCTGGTAAAATGCAAAATTTCCATAGTACCATGGGAAGCCCTTTGTTACCCCTAAAATTGGACGACACATATAGTCCACATACTGCCTTGGATATTCCAATGGCTGGCTCATCAAAACACATCTAAACCTAAAATGATTATAGTGATCTTATGTTCGATCTTTTTGTATTTTTAATATTTTAACATAAATAAAAACACACCATTTGGATTCTTTAACTATTGTGACATATGAAATAGACTACAATAGCAAAGCCAAACAATGGAACACAAATATTTACCTTGGAAACTCATGTAAGCAAATCGTGATCAATGAAGGATTGTGCCTTTTGTCTTCCTATATTATGGAGATTATAGTACATTTTACAAAGCTGTCCATGCTTATTGCAATGGAATGAGACACTATGAGACACTATGGTCATTTATAGTCCTCTACAATATGCTTTTGTCCTATGTTGCAAGAAATGTAGGTTTGGGGGTCGTTTATGGGCAAAAACGATACGGAAATGCGGAAACACCCTGGAAATGCCATGGAGTGATTAATATAAGACATGTTATTCATGCTAGTTTCAAAAGAGAAAATTTTGAATTTTCGGCTCCAAACTTGTCAAGTTGGCCCTTCTTCAAGTCAAGTCGGCCCTAGGTAGAGAGACACCCATTCAACTAGCGAGAACACTATATATATGGCACTCGACCTCCTCCACAAGGCACCATTTGACCTGACACACAAGACATCTTCTGATCTGACTGAAGGACGAATAGGACTAGAAAGGATGAAGACAAGAACATTTCTTTCTCCAAGTTTGACCTCACATCTTCTCTCTTTATTGACTTTGCACGTGTAATGTTTTCTTGGGAATAACTAGTAGAAGCTCTGAATTTATAGTGTTCAAGAAGAGGCCGCAGAGCAGGCCGAGACTTTTGGGCAGCATTGTGACTTGACATAAGGGTAGTTTGACCAGGTTTGACCATAGTGATATTGCTGGTTAGGTTGACCTTGTTCTTTGCTGGAAGATTTAAATGTGTCTCTGTTGAACTTGATAATTTCTCTAAGGAAAATGTTGCTAGGTTTTTCCCCCATGTGGGTTTTCCCAGGGTAAATTCTTGTGTCTCTTGTTTGGTAGTCTCTTTATGATCCTATTGGCATTTTCTTTCTGTTGTTGAGATCTTCTGTGTAATTGCTTTATGTTGAATTTGAATACGAGAAAAGATTAATGTAAGAAATCATAAGAAGTAATTATCAGTTAGAAGATCCTATGAAAAATCAACATGGAATCAGAGCAATGGTGAAAGAGTAGCCTTGAAGAAGAAGTTTTTCTTGTCTCAAGTGAGCCCTTAGGGCTTGATTATGTCCCTAGCCGTAGAGGTCCTAGTTCAAGAAGCACATTCCAAAGGAGTCCTAGTTTAATATCACAGTTTGCAAGAATAACAAAGCTCTGTTTGTGCTTCTAATCAAGATTATAAAGAAGGCGGAAGTCCTAAGCCTCAGTCCATCTATTAAAGGATTGAAGACCTCAGGACTTGAAGAAGCCGAAACAAGCCTTAGTCTGTTTCAATAGGCCAAGGGAGCCTTAAAGTTTGTGACAAAAGATCGAAAAGGCCTCAGGGTCTATTGTAGGGAGCTGAAACCTCATATGAAAGATACAAAGGCTGGACAATGAAAATGTCTTAGTCATATCACAAATAGGTCGAGAAACCTCAGGAAGGCCGAGGAGCTACATGAATAGGCTGCGGGCTTAGTAGAATTCGAATCAAGAGCCTCAGCCAGTGACAAAGCTAGTGAAGGTGTCTTCAACTCAAATCTGCTTGCATTGTAATCCTTAGATTGAAAGGTATGTAGTATTGCTCTTAGTAATCTTGGCTACAATTAATGAAGATTTCACTAGACTATACTGATGCTCCTTTCGAAGAGATAAAGGGATAAATCATTATTGTGTTAAAAGGATTAAAAGAAATTGCATTCAATGAAGTGAGATCATTTTCTGAAAGTCAACAAAATGTATCTCACCTAAACCTTAAGTACAAGCAAGAAGATTGTGCCATATGTCATAAAGTAGATCAAGAGTGAAGAATTCTGTGGAAGATGCTTTGCATAAAAGAAGGGTTGATACTTTAATATCGATGGCAAGGTTAAAGTTTTGTTCTAAGATTGACATCAAGACATACTATTTAATCAATAACTTGAAGGGTTTTGTTGTATAAGCACATGACAATGGTGGAATGTTCAAGGAAGCATACAAATCTATAAAAGGAACCAACAAGACCACAAGAAGTCTATTAGATGCATGTAATACAAAGTATGTATCATCACCCAAATTACTCATAATAATTTCATTTTGAGTTCAAATTTTTTATCTTGGTAACATTCTTGCAGAGGAAATGATCACTTAGTAGTCTAGTCAATAAATGGGTTTGGTTGAAAAGTTGATATCAAAGTTGTTTCATAATCTACTTCTCAGTCAGATCATAAGTTTGTGGCAAAGGTCTAATCCACAGTTATCCTTGAAGACAAACAGTTATAATAACAAAGGATGCTGAAGAAGCCCTTTCTCCTACAAGTTCAGTGATGTGATTCACGATGACTTTTAATTGTGCTCATATTGTTAGATACACCTATGATCTGTAGTATGGAAGTCATTTTGATATTTCAAGAAGTGATGACAACATTGTGGCTCAAAGCAAGACAAAGCCACATAAGGGAAATATGTGATCTACACACATGTGCTAAACATTTGAAGTATGCTTTTCTTTGGAGATGTTGCAAAGAAAGACATTTTTGAAAGCTCTTGAAGTATTGATGCCATTTGTTGTCATAAATGCATTGCATGTGCTGCTAACATTGATTGTTGATAGGGTATTTGAGTACTAAAGGAAGGGACCTATTTTATGAAATATGAATGCGCAAGATCACTATCACTAATATGCAAAACGCACACCTTGATGGAGCAAGTTCATGACATTCTTACAATAAAGAAGTAGTCAAGTCTCCTTCAAGTTTGGAGACCAAAATCCTCTCAAGAAAGATGAATCATGTACAAAACTTGATGTATCCTTATTATTACTACTATGATGAAGTATAGGCTTCTTGGGTTGAAAGGGTCAAAATCATTGTCTAATTGAATCTACTTGGTTGCTAGAATATCACTGCTAGTAATCCTAAAGCAGTATCCAAGTATGCTATGGGTCTACCATATTTATCTCTTGATGCAAACATCTCTTTAGAAGATCCCTAATCTTGACACATTTGCTTAGTCTGATATCAAGATGGAATATCCTTGATTGTTTACTAAGGCATTGGGACTCTATGGTTTTTGGACATTTGGATATAAGAATTCACACATTACAAAGAGGTTTAAAATGAAACTAGAGTTTATCCTAGAAGACTAAAAGTTTTGGATGTAAAAATCTTAGGGTTTGTAGATAAAACCCTAGATCTGGATTAACGTTTCTACTGAAAGAAGAAACCCTAGCTCATGCAACAAAGGAAGGACATGATGAGGACGAGGTTGATAAATTTGCAAGATGGATGCAAGAAGGCTAAGATCAAGAGGGAGCTAACAAATTACCCTCTATCCTCAAAAGATAAGTATCTTATGTCTCTCTTCCTTGATTATTATCATTATTGTTTTACTATTGGCTAGCCTCTTGTCTTTGTTTCTCTTTGCTCGGTTATACTTGTTCTTCCATGGTATATAGGGCTGCCAAGGCTCTGACAACAAATGGAAGTAATGGAAGAACGAAGCAAAGCTTGTGACAAGAGAACTTTCCTAGAATCAGTGATTTATGTTGAGAAATATTGTAATATATGAGATTCAAGCTCAGAGGGAGCAAGTAGACCAATAAGTTTGAAGTATACCTTGATTGTGCCAAAGAGAAGTCAATGGTGACCTCCAAATGGATCTACAAGATCTAGCGTGCAACAGATGGTAGCATAGACAAGTATAAAGCGAGAGTTGAGAATAGAAGGTTCTCCCAGAAAGAGGGAGAGGATCATAACAAGACGTTTGCTCCAGTTTTCAGAAGGGCTCACGTGTCAAAGGAAGCAACTGTGGCAGAAAGATTTTCTTCTGTAACAAAGAGAGCAATGAGGGAGCCTTGTTTTAGCTTCAGAGGGAGTTGACCTCTGAGTTCAAGATGATGGACTGTCATTGAGATTGTCAAGCTAGATAGCTGATATGCTAGAAAACAACAGTGGCAAAGGGAGCATTCAAGATTGGCAAAGCAAAATATGTTTTAGAAAGAACATCTAGTTAGGGTAATCAGAATGTATCCGATCAACTTATGATTGATCCACGACATGTGGCTCAACATGTGTTGAAGTACCAACATGGTACAGTTGGTTATGGCACAATCAGTTATGGTTTGAGATATGTCTCAAATAGTGAAGTACAACTGCAGGGATACATAGATTCAGATTGGGCAGAGTGCAAAAGATAGAAAGAGATTTTCAAGATATTACTTCAGTTTGGGCTTTGTTATGATTTCTTGGATGAGCAAGAAGCAGACATCTGCCGCACTCAGTATTGCTGAGGTCGAGTATATTGCAGCTTGGTTGGCAACTTGTGAAGCAGCATGGCTTCAAAAGCTACTGCAGGATTGTCTTGATGTTAATCTGAACATGTTCTATGCCATTTTAGATTAGTACTGAAGGAGATAGAACATACTAATAGATCGATGGAAGACAAGCCAAAACAGAGGTAATGAATGGTGGCGTTACGGCGATTAGCAGGATGCTTTTACTAGCAAAGTCTCCAATAGGTCATTTAGCCAAGCGTGTCACACATCACCCCAGAACAACCCAAACAAACAACAGTCCATAGATATGTAGTATCAAGAACGCAACTCCAACGCCATCAAGAGAGAAAGAATTCCTCCAAACAATGTGTGTCAAATGAACTCCAAGTCTCTCCAATATATAGGCATCTCTGGGGGTGTGTGACACGTCCTTTAAGACATTTAAGTCTATATTATATTCCAGGCCGACCTAGCACATAAGTGGAATAAATTCAAAGTCCATGTTCTGCTCATTCGATCGAGATGATCTTTAGATCAATCTTACACCTTTCCGAAAGAGGAATCCAATAAAAATATTGGGATCGTCATTTGAGCAACACAACCTGTAGTTTGGACCTAGTTGTCCAATTTTAACACTCCCTCTCAACTGGGGAGAACTCCGTCCACTAGTGCAATCCAAACATCGTGCGTCATCCCGCCGTAACTTGCTTTGCTGGCCTCTTTATTTCAGAACAGAAGTGGGTCAGTCACAAAGACATCATACCCGGCTGAAAGATTCAGCCCAGAGGTTCGAAACCTCTATAGGACTCACAAAGAGTCACATACCAACCCGAAATTGGTTTACCTGACTCGAAGTCAGTTGGAGGTCCGAAACCTCGCTAAACTTGATCCCAGATCAAGTGGTTGGACATGTGCCATCCTAGACATAGAGAGTACGACAATCTCCGATGCGTCCATCGGTCTTGCTATGTTCTCTATTCACATTTCCCACCTCATTGGCCAAATGAGAGGTACTTCCCATGAGTCCGAAACTCCATGGGTAGGATGCATACGGGGGACAGATCAGAGAGAGGTAAACCATCTCAATATCATTGCGGTGGGGTAGAAACACACCAACTAGGTTCGGCAAGCCTAGCCCAGTGGTTGCTTATAGCACCAAAGTTATCCCCAAAACCCCCTTGGAGCTCCCAGAGCTCATCGTCCAACAGGACCCTCAGAATAGGGTCGTTCCATGATTCCAAGATTCTCACGAAAGGTTAGGAACATGACCTTCCCCAAGGGCATTGTGAGAATATCCGCGACCTGCTCATCAGTTCCTATATGATCGAGCCTTACGGCGCCTCGCTGTACCATATCCTGGATAAAGTGGTACCAGCCATCAACATGCTTGGATCAATCGTGGAACCTGGGATTCTATGAAAAATGAATCCTCGCCTGGTTATCACAAAGGATAACGGTGGCATTTTGCACATGCTTGAACAACTCATTGAAGAGCTTTTGCAACCAAGTGACTTCACAACGGGCCATACATGCTGCAATGTATTCGGCCTCAGTGGTGCTCAAGGCTACCGACTTCCATTTCCTGCCTGAAGCAGATCTACCTGTGAAGTAGCATCCATATGTGCTCTTGCGATCCACCACATTGCCAGCCCAATCGGCATCAGTATATCCAAGGAGTGTCATGCTCCAGGCAGTGTATCTCAGCCCATGGTCTATCGTGCCCCAGAGATATCTCAAGAGTTTCTTGGCACCAACCCAGTGAATGTTATGATCAACCAACCATGTGTTGACTCAAAGTGTTCACGACACAACATACATCCGGATGGGTGTTCATTAAGAACAACCGAGCCCCTACGAGTTGAAGTTACTCAGTAGGATTTGCTAACACGGGCCCAGCAGCGTTGCCACTCAACTTCTTAAAGTTGAACTCCATCGGTGTCGACACGGACATATAGTCCACCATACCAAATCTTTCCAAAAGCTTCACAATGTATTTTCCTTGAGAAAGGAAAATCTCGCCAAGTCTTTGCCAGACCTCCAGGCCTGGAAAGTAGTGCATCAGTCCTAGGTCCTTCATATCGCTCTCAGCAGCGAGCTCCCTCTTGCATTGATGAATGAGAGGGTCAGCACCTGTCAGGAAGAGGTCGTCCTCATACAACACCAGAATGAGAGGCTTCTCTCTATCAACCTTGAAGTAAAGGTTCAGATCAGCATTACTACGAGTGAAGCCCAGCTTCATTAGGTAGCTATCTATCCTCTCGTACCAAGCTCTGGGTACTTGCTTCAGCCCATAGAGAGCTTTCTTCCACCTGCAGACATGGGTGTCCCTAACCTGGACTTCGAACCCCAGAGGTTGCTCGACATACACCTTTTCCTTTATCGCATCATGCATAAATGTGGTCCTTACATCCATTTGATGAAGACTCCATCCTTGCGTAGCAGCAAGGGCTATGATTGATCGAATGGTGGTATATCGGGCCACAGGTGCCAGAGTGTCATCATAGTCTATGCCTTCCTTACGGGTAATGAATCTTGCCTTGAACTTTTCAGCACTTTCATCAGATCCATGCTTGATTTTGTATCGAGGTGACAACAGCTTTGATCTGTGGTCGAGGAACCATATCCCATACATCACCCTCGTATCCTTGCAGATTTAGATACTTTACAGCTTCTTCAAATGATCTAGGCTCATATTGTACTCATGGCAGCTAGATACCCCTGGTATTTATATGGCTTCTTGGTTTTCCTCTGGAATTTCCCCTTTTGAAGCCATATGTCCTGAGTCATGAGGATCTTCTTTTGTTCAGCAATGGTATCCGATCAGGAGCATATACTGTTGTATTCTTCCTCTTAATGCCAGCTTCTCTCTCGAGAGAAGACATCTATTTTAAATGTGGTCATCCCAGACACCAACTTGGAAAGGGGACATAATCTCCCACACTTAAGGCCATCCAACAGGCTTTGCTGATCATGGTTCAAGATTCCAACAATGTGTTTGAAAGCTGCAAAAACACATTTTACCATTACGCACCAATGTGAAACTGCTACTGTCACATGCTTACTGCTACATAGGTGTCTATCTATGTCACTGTCTTAATGAGAGTGACATATAATGACAGATTTTACTCATCTTTTAATGGCACAAAGTAGATCAGAAATAAGTGGTTCTTCCAGCAAGGGAAAAGAGACCCCTTTCTACTCAAACAATCGGCTCCTCTTTATCACAATGAACCCAAAAACTTCAGTAAAACCAGCGGCTTGCCTCTGGTTATTTGCATCAGTCAACACATGATGAGGAACTGCCAGAACTTCTAGCTATGAGAACATGGCACTTTTCAGCTCGTAAATTCAATCTTCTGAAGCTACAGCACTAGGTATGCCAAGAAATTCAATGACAATGGAGTTTGGCACTGGAAAATACACATCAATTTCTCATGACTTTGTTACATACATTCAGGGACCCCCGCTTGACAAGCACCGTTATACTAGCAACTCAGCATACCTAGAATGTTTCTCTTTAAGACTAGCAGGCGCAGGATGAAATCAACATCATTTACGTCTAGCAAGGAAAGTATGGCAGTTTAAACGCGCAGGTATTTGAGACCCGCAAAACCACAGACTAAGCTCGTTTCCTGCTCTAATTAATGTCTTTCTTTGTATCAGTCATTTTGCTTTAACAACAACTCGTCCAAGTCCCGTAAGCAACATTCCTCACCCACATAACAGCTACAAAGTTTCTCTGAGATAAGACTGTTCTGGGCTGCCACAGCATACAATCATGCTACCATCATGACGCCATCAAATTGCACAACACCTTTAATTTGTGCATTAACAATAACTCAGATTCAGAATTTAACATCCAGCTTCATACAACGATGTTAAACTCTGGGAATTGTTGATTGAACCTTAAAAAATAATGAAGCCTGCACATTGTACGACTGCTCCACGGCAGATACAGGGTCAATAGTCGCTGGACAAACAGGGCCTATCACCTCAGGAATTCTGAGCAACGATTTGTTTTATTTCAACTTGAATCACCTTGAAGCACTGCGATACCCGTGTCTAAAACTGGCTTTAACCCATGGCTCTGTCACCTCATTCGGGCTCTCAACTCCGTCTGAAGAGCCAAAAAACACGGGGAGAAGAACTAAGCATCTCCACCCCATCTTCAACATGTGCCCAGGCTCCAATTGCTCGTTCCTTCCACAATTGAATTCAGTGAAGACGACAACACTTGAATTCGGTGGCCACCCAAAATCCACAAAAGGTATTCAAAATTGGAATATCAATCAGCTGCGAGGACTTCAAAACTCACGCATACATACCCTGCTTACACAGATTTGCAGCTTCATGAATCGACCTTGCACTACAGAAGAGTAACTCGGATCATTTTTGCAGAGAACCATAGTGATGAAGGTTCGATATCACTTTAATGAACTCAGGTTCACCAAATTATTTAAATCAACCGATTTCTGCCACAACAATCCTGCTCACGGCCATTTCTTCTTTACAAAGACCAAAACCTTCGTGTCTCTTAAATCCACGATATCGGGCTTCGCAGGGTCCACAACATTCAAAACTTGGGTGAACCCCCTTTTCGAGCAAATTCATGCCCAGCTTCAAGACCACGACCACGCCTCCTCCGTGTGAAGATCAAGACCATGCCCTTGCAACGACCACGAATCTGTCTTTGCGGGGCCTCGAGGCTGCGCAACGATCGTCTTCAATAATTCTTCCGCAATCTGGCTGTCCGCAGATGGATGATGACAGCTGCGTCGCCACCGCCCATTACAGTCTGACCAATTTGCAAATTTATTCGCCACCGCCCATTACAGTTCGACCAATTTGCAGATTATTCGCCACCGCCCATTACAGTCCAACAATGACTGTCGCGAGGGCTCAACTGTCTTAGCTGGCAAAAAAAATGACTGTCGCATGGAATAGTCCACGAGTTGAACGCGATCATTGACGCCCAACATGCGGACATGCAGGACTTGCTGCAACTACTGCATTCGATTCCCGGATGGCAGGTTGCACATTCGTAGGAAGTGGGTAAGCCTACACTCGACGTCTAGAAGTTTGAATTAAAATCGGCCTTCTAACAGCATCTTCGGCCTCCCGAAATAGGCTTCAGACAACTCTATTTCTACATGTTGGTCAACTTCTTTTGCTGCAGCAGGATTTTAGTGAAGCCTCAAGGCTTGTAGCTTCTGATTTTGCACTTATGCAGGCCTAGTTGTCGTGCTATGGCCTGCGGCCTAGCACACGACAGCCTAGAGCCTTCGGTCCTCCTAAAATATTGCCCAAACAGTGCAGCGTTTAGTCCTTAAGGGCTCGGCCTAACATTCGGCATTCATTACAGCCATTAATAAACCCAAACGGAACTCCTTCTTACTATGGTAGCTGCGTCTAGGGCACAAGAGAAATTCTACTTCACCATAGATTTGGGCATTGTCTTCCCCTTAAGCTCTGATACCATGTTAATCTGAACATGTTCTATGCCATTTTAGATTAGTACTGAAGGAGATAGAACATACTAATAGATCGATGGAAGACAAGCCAAAACAGAGGTAATGAATGGTGGTGTTACGGCGATTCGCAGGATGCTTCTACCAGCAAAGCAAAGTCTCCAATAGGTCATTCAGCGAAGCGTGTCACACATCACCCCAGAACAACCCAAACAAAGAACAGTCCATAGATACGTAGTATCAAGAACGCAGCTCCAACGCCATCAAGAGAGAAAGAATTCCTCCACACAATGTTTGTCAAATGAACTCCAAGTCTCTCCAATATATAGGCATCTTTGGGGGTGTGTGACACATCCTTTAAGACATTTAAGTCTATATTATATTCCAGGCCGACCTAGCACATAAGTGGAATAAATTCAAAGTCCATATTTTGCTCATCCGATCGAGATGATCTTTAGATCAATCTTACACCTCTCCAAAAGAGGAATCCAATAAAAATATTGGGATCGTCATCTGAGCAGCACAACCCGGAGTTTGGACCTAGTTGTCCAATTTTAACACTTGATCAGGTGCAGGTGACGACCATGATGACAGGTCGAAGCACAGTGAGATCCAGTATCGAGACAAGGTACAAAAGGAAGCAATATGGCTTTAATACTATTCCTCAGTTAAGTCTGTATACTTCGAGAACAAGCTTCGATTGATTGAGCATGTCTCTATCAGCAAGAGGGAGCGATGAAATTGTAGCATCTAGGATAGTCATTCTCCCTGGGTCAGGTTGACATGGATCAGGGAAAACGGTCCAGAGTGATAGCATCAATGACAAACATTCTCCCTGTGTCAAGTATGACCGAAATTAGGGAGAATGGTCCAGTAAAGGATAATTATTCTTCTTGTGTCAAGTATATTGGCCAGAATTAGGAAGAATGGTCCTAGAGGCCTAGGATCACTCAATTAGTGGGTGCTTTTCAACATCAAGCTTAAAACTCTCCAGATAGTTTGAGTGAGCTCATTTAGCATCAGGCCTAGAATTACTCAGGTAGAGTGTGGCCTTTGGAGATTCACCATGTGTGAAAGATATTGACCATAATGATGGTGAACCAAGACTAGTCAGTATTGTGTCAGATGGATTGGTATTATGGTGGCTAGTTGATACTAATGATGTACCATGTGTTAGGAGTACCGATTAGGATTATGGTAAGGATACACCATAGGTCATAGGTACTGATTGAAATTATGGCAACTTGTTGATGTTGTTGATTTACCATGTGTCAAAGTTGTTGACCAGAATTATGGTAGTTGAATGATGTTGATGTTGATGATGAATTGTTATAACCTTTTATTAGAGAAACAAGAGAACATTTGGATAGTCATTATGAATACCTTTCTAGCTAAGAGGGAGTGTTGAATTTTGTTGCTATGGTCGGTCTTCATAATTAATTATTAATATTTTAGTCTGTGAAATCTATAATGAAAATGTAAGACATGTTCTTCATGTCATTTTTATTGATTAGCCCATGAAATGATTAATGTAAGACATGTTCCTCATGTTGGTTTCAAAAGAGAAAATTTCAAATTTTAAATTTTGAATTTTGAATTTTTGGCTCCAAACTTGTCAACTCAGCCCTCCTTCAAGTCAAGTTGGCCCTAGGAAAAATATATATATATATATATATATGGCACTTGACCTCCTCCACAAGGTACCATTCGACCTAACACACAAGGCATCTTTTGATCTGAGCAAAGGACAAATAGGACAAGAAAGGATGAAGACAAGAAGAACATTTCTCTCTCCAAGTTTGACCTCATATCTTCTCTCTCTATTGACTTTGCAAGTGCGATGTTTTTCTGGGCATATCTGGCAACAAGTTCGAATTTATAATGTTTAAGAAGAGGCCAAAATTCGACCCTAGTAGAGTAGAGCAGGCCGAGACTTTTGGGCAACATTGTGACTTGACATAAGGGTAGTTTGACCATAGTGATATTGCTGGTCACGTTCACCTTGTTCTTGGCTAAAGATTTAGATGTATCTCTGTTGAACTTGATATTTCTCTAAGGAAAAGGTTGCTGGGTTATTTCCCCCATGTAGGTTTTCCTTGGGTAAATTCTTGTGTCTTTTGTTTGGCTCTCTTTATGATCCTATTGGCATTTTGTTTCTATTGTTAAGATCTTCTGTGTAATTGCTTTATGGTGAATTTGAATACACGAAAAGATTAATGTAAGAAATCATAAGAAGTAATTATTAGTTAGAAGATCCTATGAAAAATCAACATAGAGAAGTGTACCATAATCCATCTTCTCCCAAAGAGTAATATAATACATGCAAGCTTTGGAATCTGTGCGAATGAAGGGAGGGCTCCATCAAGAACTTTAAGCCTCCTCTGAATAAACCCCTCCAAGTGTGAAAGAATGCCAAATGAAGTAAGGTGCTTCACCAATAGAATTAATTGGCCACTGGAATGATTAAATCATCCTCAATATGTGTGACAATAAGGGGTGCACTCTATCAAGTGTTGTACCATGTAAATATAGTTTTTCCTCAAGTGGAACCTCACCATGATAACAACATAATAAAAGATCCACCTAGGCTTGAACCTAGGGTGACCACCATCAATGGACTAATATATCATATATATCATCTAGCCTTAGGAAAAGGATAGACCATCACGGAAAAAAGTAGTACATCTCTCTCCCTTGTTGTCCCTACCTAACTCAATCTTAAGAAAAGTACATCAACAAGTGTATTAATCATCATGAAACACACTCCCCCTAGGTGATGTTTAATATCTAAATGTTAGATCACCTAGGAAATGCACACCAACAACATGCATCACCCCATAACATCATAAGAGAAGAGGACGTAAGAAAGTGCTAACCCCATCTAATCATCAAGTATGCCCCCATCATACATCCAAAGGACGAGGAGCATGTCAAACACTCCCTCCTTGGAGTGACAAACCAACATCATTACAACATCATAAAATGTCACTAAAATGCTCCACGAAGAAGAGAGCACATGAAATAGCAACCATCCACACGTCAAGGGAGTGATCCAAAAAGCATGAAAGTAACATCCACAACCATGAGAAGACCGTTAACCATAACCATCCACCAAAGAAGAGTGAATTCTTGCCCAAGATATCCCCATCAAGTGATCAAATGGCAAGATGAGAAGAGGCTTCATGAAGGTGTATCTTGTAATGTCCTTAGGGAATTTTTTCCCTTAGGATTGTGGAATTCATAAGACAACTCTAACACCTTTATACAATATTCTATTTAAGCAGAGATAACATAGAGAGTCCAATAATATAAACAATAACAAACTTCATAGTATATCAATATAACTATTGGCCACTAGGGTTGCTTTACCAGTAATTCTGAGGCTCCAAAAGTGATTGTTCACCAATATAAAATATTCACCACTGTATTTATAATTGAGATCAACAACAACAATTCCAAACCCACTTCGATCAACTTACAGACTGAATTATTACTTGATTTATGCCTACTAGGAGCTGCTGGTGCCCTGACTGGCTGCAGATCAGTTAATTATTTGTTATTAGTTGCTTAGGAATATACCAGACTCTGATCTACTCAGATGGACTGAACTTAGAATGGTTATGCTGGAGCTTGAAGCTCCAGGGGGGAGGTTCAAATCCACTGTTACAAGAATCCTAGCTGCCTGTTAGCCTTCAATGATTCACAAACACCTCTGTATCCAATTCGCTGCCCACCAGGCCTGAAATAGGGCTAGGCGCAGGCAATCTATGCCCTAATTTATCCTCAGGAGGGTTCCATGTGCTCTGTTGTAGGTGACCACAACTTAAGAAGAGGACAAGTTCTAGAAGCTGGCCTCATATTTGTCCTGAATACTTCACTGACCTCAGAAATAGGGCGAATCCTTACTTTAACCTTTGTTCTGCACCTTTGCTGCTCTAGGGTAACCCAGAAATAGATTCGCTATTCAGCTCAGAAATTTGATATCCAGACAGACCACAAAACTGTCTTTACTAACTCTGATTAGGAGTCTCAGTGCCACAGGAGCTTTAGTTCAACAACCGCAAAGAATCTGTTCCTTTCCTTGTGAAAACAAAATAAGAGTCTGCCTCAGAATATTACGCTTCAATAGGATAGCTAGTATGGGATCACCTCCACCGAAACTAGACAGAGGAAAAGGGGCCCTAAAATCCTCAGAGCCTCAGGCTTAAAGAAAACAGAGATAATCCAATCCAATCCAATGATGAGAAAATGATCTTATCCCTCTCTTATAGATTCCACATGCGACTTCCTCTTCCTCAATATAATGTGAGGGGTTGCTAGTGTAGCCCCCATTTTGGGCTTTACCCAAATTTACCCAATGTTGCCCCAAAACATTAGATAATGGGTTTCCCCCTTTATCAAGAATATAGCCTACAGGGTTTGATAGGCTATTTTGTCCACCCTTGGGCAATTAATCCATAGGGGACATTATACTTCCCCTTCCCGACATTGCTTGTCCCCAAGCAATGACAAATCTGGGTGCTGCAAAATTTTACCTTCTACCCCTAAGAATGAGAACTCCTCATCAACCTTTACAACATCCTTCTTTAGTTCTTGCAGCCCAATGACTAGCATGTTGGTGAGGGATGTCATCATGCCATAGTTGTTGCTTTCTCTTACCAAATCAGAGGTGAAAAATGTACAGCTATGTGCTGCTGCTGCAGTAAATTTCATTTCAGGTGAAGTTCCTTCTCCTGGCATAGTAGCAACCTTCAATAGTTTTAGCAATAAGTTGTAGGAAGTCGATCCCTTTTGTGGTGGTACTAAGCTAACAATAGTTTCCACAGGCGGTCTACGTTTTGTTGGTGTCCCTACTTCATTTGAAGGTGACCCATTTCCATTTTTATGGTGCTGTCTTCTATGCATTGTTGGCCATTTAATAACTTCATTCCTGTGCAAGTGAAAGGCACATCAACAAGTGAGGGTTCAATGACAATAGATCTCCTTGCAACTTTGCAGTCACTTGACCATGGTAAGAATGGTTTGGCAACCTGCAATTCAATCATGGCTTTTTTCTGACTTCGAAATAAACTGAAAATCACTTCACTTTTACGGACCAAATTTCCCTTTTTCATAACTTCTGCCATTTCAAGATATTTTGCAGCACAATGGACTGTAGCAACATTGTAGGCATTGGGTGTAGCAATATTTTCATAACAGAATTTGGCACACAACTGAAAGACACGAGGCCCTCCTAGAAAATCAACATTTTTTGCTACCAAACTCTGTAAACAGTGGTTCTTACACAAAACGAAAAGCTTGTGCAGATCAAACTTTGCATCTTCCAAATTTATAATAATGTTACTTACCATTTCTATTGCCACATACCTTTTTCCACATTCTTTAAAGCGCTTCTTACAACCAATATGTCTTGTGCCTCCTCCCTTTATAGGACTGCAAGGATCTTCTGGAGAATCTGCTTCTGCAATCTGTTTTCCTTGTGGTCCTTTTCATCAGTCTTTACCCTGCTTTCATTAAAAGTCTGTTTCATATTCATCATTGTGCAATCCCTGGTTTGATGGTAAGACTCCAATGTGACTTCAGCTGGTCTGTTGTGTGTAGTTCTACAGAGCCTTTTCTTGAGTGTAGATTGAGGGACAAAATATATATGGTCTTCATCGAAAATGATCTCATCTTCCACATTGTACCTATCATCATGGATGAGACCGCCCAATAATTCGCAGGAAAACTTATTTTTGGAGTACTCTACTAAGAGGTGGGTTCTCCAATCTCTCATGAACATGCATATGTCAGGTCCAGCGTTCCTCTTGCATTCCAACTCATAAGCTTGTAGGCTGCTATTTGATGATCTGGGGCTTGTATTCCTACAAGCTACCTTGCAAATTACTTCGTCCTGCTTAGGTATGACCTCCATTTGCTTGGCTGTTACGACTCGGGGGCAACCATTGGTCATGCCTCTTAATACCACCTTGCTGCCATTTGGGTCTCAAAATTCCATTTCCATCACTTGGTAGTTCATTACGATTCTTCCTAACAAGTACAACAATTTTACTCTCAACGCCACATTAGTATCTTCCAATTCTATCACATAAAAATCATCAGTAAAGTGTATAATTACCTAATGTGATGCTCAAACGCGGAACTACTTGTGTGCATGTCATATCATACCCACCAGCTGCCCTCACTTCGAAACCTTCAAATTACTTGGTAGGGATGACTCTCCTTACCATGGCGGCCAATCAATGAAGTTGTATGTTGTTCCACCATCAATAAAAGCTATGATTCGTTGTCCTCGTATGACACCCTTGATTTTGAAGGTGTGATATTTAGGGACTTCCGAGAGGGTGGCGATAGTACCTTCTTCAATCTTTGGACATGGCTTGTCTTCCTTAGCCTCTTCCAGGGGCGGTACTTCTTTGGAAATACTAGGCTCCTTGCTTGGCGCTGGTGCCGGGTCATTTTTGTTGTCACTATCAAACACTACTTCAATGTAGTGAATCTTTCCCTTTCGTAAACATTGATGACCAGGTTCCCATTGCTCCTTGCAAGTGAAACAAAGTTTCTTTCTTCTTAACTTGTTTCGAGTCTCTTCATGATTCTTCTTGGTTCCATCTACCTAACATGACTTCTTTTCCTTGCCCCTTGGAGGAATTTGTGGTGTGGGTGGAGACTTCACCTCTGGTGTTACACCTCCCATATCTCGAGTCTTGGTGATGGTCTCTTGCAATGTGGTGGGTTTGAAAGCCTTGAGCCACCCGTACAGTGGTTCAGCTAGACCTTCTACGAAGAGCATGACCAACCTCTGCTCCCAGATGTTTTTCACCATGACAACTAGCTGTTGGAATTCTGAGATGTAAGATTCTAGTGACCCGGTTTGCTCGAGCTATGCTAGCTCTCTAAAGTGTATATCAAGATCCTTCCTGTCAAAACGTTCTATCAATCGTTGGGTGAAGTACACATAAGAGGTTATGGTGGAGTGCCCCAAGGTGAATTGTCCATGTTACCACCATTCATGTGCTTCCCCTTCCAAGTGCAATGTGGCAAATTTGATAGTGTCTTCTTCCAGCATGGGATTAAGTTGGAAGTAGGTATCCAACTTTTGTATCCAAACCCTTGCTGAACACTTAGATAATCCATCAAAAGAGGGAATGGATAGCTTTCCCATCTTGTGCATCAGATATTGATTATGTTGTCCCGTGGATCTATTCTTGTATTTGATGTCGCTGTACTCTTGGAAAGACGTGTGTATTTTCCTCCAGTGCTGCATACTCCCGAAAGTACTCATTAAAGAGGCCATTCTGCTCTGCTGATCCTTGGGTTGCTGTTGGCTGACTGTCTAAAACTTGAGGAAGTAAGGGTCCTTGGCGTTAGACTCTGCAAAATTTTTGAAAGGGACAGGATTATGGATGATGCTCCCTTCAGCACCAGTTGTGTTACCAATATTCAAACCACTAGCAACAATGTTACCTAGATTATTTATGGCCTCGTCAATGAGCTGCGTTTTTTTTCTGCTGTCCTTGGGCTATCTCCTGCTGCCCTTGCAATAACAAATTGGTAATTTCCTGTTGCCCATGGATTAGCACATGCAAAAGGTTATTAGTATTCCATTCTCCTTGTACCCCTCTATCCTCCATATCTGAATTGTGGGCAATCCTGTTGCTTTTGACTGTAACGTTACTTGCATCTTCTGGAAGCATAAAAGGCTCATACACTTACAAGCTAGCAGGATGCACAACTCTGATACCACTGTAATGTCCCTAGGGAACTTTTGCCCTTAGGGTTGTGGAATTCATAAGACAACACTAACACCTTTTTACAATATTCTATTTAAGCAGAGATAACATAGAGAGTCCAGTAATACAAACAATAACAAACTTTACAGTATATCAATATAACAGCTGGCCACTAGGGCTGCTTTACTAGTAATTTTGAGGTTCCAAAAGTGACTATTCACCAATATAAAATATTCACCACTGTATTTATCACTGAGATCAACAACAACAATTCTAAACCACTTCGATCAACTTACAGACTGAATTATTACTTGATTTAGGCCTACTAGGAGCTGTTGGTGCCCTGACTGACTGTAGATCAGTCAATTATTTATTATCAGTTGCTCAGGAACATACCAGACTCCAATCTATTCAGCTGGACCGAACTTGGAATGGCTGCACTGGAGTCTGAAGCTCCAGGGGGGAGCTCCGAATCCACTGTTACAAGAATCCTAGCTGGCTGTAGCCTGTTAGCCTTCAATTATTCACGAACGCCTCTATATCCAACTAGTTGTCCACCAGGCCTGAAATAGGGCTGGCCACAGGCAACCTATGCCCTAATTTATCCTCAGGAAGGTTCAGTCTGCTCTGCTGTAGGTGACTGCATGTTAATTTCAGCTTATGTTCTATGCCATTTCAGATTAGGGCACAATACTGAAGAAGATAGAACATGCTAATAGATCGATAGAAGACAAGCCAAAACAGAGATAATAAATGGTGGTGCTACAGTGATCAGCAGGATGCTTCTACCAGCAAAGTCTTCAATAGGTCATTCAGCGAAGCGTGTCACACATAACCCAAAACAACCCAAACAAAGAATAGTCTATATATATTACAGCTCCAACGCTTTCCAGAGAGAGAGAATTCCTCCACACCAATGTGTATCAAATGAACTCTAAGTCTCTCCAATATATAGGAATCTTTGGGGGTGTGTGACACGTCCTTTAAGACATTTAAGTCAATATTTTATTCCAGGCCGACCTAGCACATAAGTAGAATAAATTCAAAGTACATGTTCTGCTCATCCGATCGAGATGATCTTTAGATCAATCTTACACCTCTCCGAAAGAGGAATCCAATAAAAATATTGGGATCGTCATCTGAGCAGCACAACTCGGAGTTTGGACCTAGTTGTCCAATTTTAACTTGCTCCCTCTCAACTAGGGAAAACTCCGTCCTAGTGCAATCAGAAACATCGTGCGTCATCCCGCCGTAACGCTGCCCGCCTCTTTGTTCGAATGTTGATGGGTGGGGTACGAGACATCATGCCGGCGGCGGTTCGACCCGGTCCGAAACCTCTATAGGACTCACAGCAGGGTCTCACTTTAATGAGGCTTGGTTTATAAGCCCAATACGTTCAAAACACTGCTTGGACTCCAAAGAAGGTCATGTATACTAACTTAAAATTAGTCTCCAGCCGGCTAAGTCGATTGGGTACGAAAACCTCGCTAGACTTGATCCCAGATCAAGTGGTTGGACCGTGCCATCCTAGATAGAGAGTACGACAAATTCTGATGCGTCCATCAGTCTTTGCTACTAGTCTCTAGCCTTTCCCATCTCATTGGCCAAATGAGAGGTACTTCCCATGAGCCCTGAACTCAATGGGTAGGATTCATACGGGGCATAGATAATGAGAGGTAAACCAACTCAATAATCATAACGGTGGGGTCCAAGCACACCAACAAGGTTCGGCAAGCCTAGCCTTGTGGTTGCTCATAGCTCCGAGAAGCTGTCCCCAAAGCCCCCTAGAGCTCCCAGAGCTCATTGTCCAACAGGACCCTCAGAATAGGATCGTTCCATGATACCAAGATTCTCACGGAAGGTTATGAACATGACCTTCCCCAAGGGCATTGTGAGAATATCCGCGACCTGCTCATCAGTTCCTATATGATCAAGCCTTACGACGCCTCGCTGTACCATATCCCAGATAAAGTGGTACCAGCCATCAACATGCTTGGATCAATCATGGAACCTTAGATTCTATGACAAATGAATCCCCCTCTGGTTATCACAAAGGATAACGGTGGCATCTAGCACGTAACAAAGACAACTCACTGAAAGAGGCTTTAGCAGCAAAGACTTCTGCCTAGGCCATTGTATTGCAATGTGGTCGGCCTCGACGGTGCTCAAGTCTACACGACTTTGAATTCTGCTGACAGATCTGCATAGCGAAGTAGCATCGGTGTGCTCTTGCCTTGACCCTGCGGGGGGGGGCAATTGTCGGTGCTATCCATGGAGTGTCATGCTCTAGGCGGTGTATCTCGGCCATGGTCTATTGTGCCTCGAAGAATATCTCAGAGTTTCTTCGCACAACTCTAGATGTAATGTTATGATCAACCATGTGTTGACTCAAAGTGTTCAACACTATGCGATACGAACGGTGTTCGTAGAACATCAGGGTCCCTATGAGTTGATGATACTTAGTAGGACGGGCCCAGCAATGCTGCTACTCAATTTCTTAAAGTTGAGTTTCATGGACTTACAGTCCATCATACCAGAAACTTCATAATGTATTTTCCTTGAGAAAGGAAAATCTCGCCAGGTCTCTGCTAGACCTTCAGGCCTAGACATTCGTCCTAGGTCCTTCATCTCGAACTTAGCAGCGAACTCCCTCTTGCACTGATGAATGAGAGGGTCAGCGCCTGTCAGGAAGAGGTCATCCACATACGACACTAGGTGAAGCTTCTTTTCTGTTAACTCTTACCGATGAAGGTTCCTTGTCAGCAATACTCTCGGTGGGCTTGACTTCCTCGGTGTTATCTATCCTCTCGTACCAAGCTCTGGGTGCTTGCTTCAACCCATAGAGGGCTTTCTTCAACCTGCAGACATGGATGTCCCGATCCTAGACTTCGAACCCTAGAGGTTGCTCCACATATACCTCTTCCTTTATCGCACCATGCAGAAATGCGCTCTTCACATCCATCTGATGAAGACTCCATCCTTGTGTAGTAGCAAGGGCTATAATAGGTCGAATGGTGGTGTATCGGGCCACAGGTGCAAATATGTCATCATAATCTATGCCTTCCTTTTGAGAGAAGCCACGGGAAACGAATCTTGCCTTAAACTTTTCAGCACTTCCATCAGATCCATGCTTGATCTTGTAGAGCCATTTCGAGGTGACAACTGCTTTGTCCTTCGGTCTTGGAACCACATCCCGGACATCATTCTTCATAATGAATCATAAATGTCTGCTTGTCCTTCGGACTTGACCTGACCTGGTTTAACATAAATGATCCGGTCTGTTGTACATAGCGACTGAATACCCTTGGTATTTATACGACTTCTTGGTTTTCTTTCGGAATTTCCCCCTCTGAAGCCATATGTCCCTGAGCCATGAGGATCTTCCTTCATTCAGCAATGATATTAGCTCAGGAGTATATACAGATATATTCTCCCTCTTAATGCCAGCTTCTCTCTCGAGAGAAGATATCTAATTTAAATGAAGGCATCCCAGATACCAACTTGGAACTTAATCTTCCATGGTCAAAGCCATCCAACAGGCTTTGCTGATCATGGTTCATGATTCCAACAATGTCTGAATGCTGGTAAAACACATCTTGCTATTACGCTTCAGTGAGACTGTTAATGTCTCATGCTGACTGCTACATAGGTGTCACTGTCCAACAGGGATAATATATCAACACGGCTCAGCTTGTTAGAAGTCCTGTTATTCTGAGGAGGTCTGTTGTAGCTTCCTCAACCAGCCCTCTTCACTGTGACCCACAAAAATAGGAATCCAACATGATTCCTTCTCTCATAATCCTGCACTTGAGAGCTTCATCTACTACATCTGATATCTCATCCAAGGTTGCTTCTTATTTACAGATCTGCCCAAGACTTCAGATCTCAGAAATTAGGATTAGATACACCATCCAGTACTTGACTGCCTTGCGTTGGGTAATCACCATGAGCTGCCATATCCATGAAGGTCCTTGCTTCACCAAGATGTCACGGATTTGTATATTCATCAAGGCACTTCTGCTGACAAGGGTAGTTACACAGAGTTGTATCACGGAGCTATGTATTTCTGCTCCAAGCTTTTCTTGAAAGTTTCAAATGCTTCAATTCCTTTTGCTGGCTAAACCCTGTAGCTTCTTCATTCAAAAGATATCTAAAATAAATTTGATCTGTCTTGTTCACAACTTCAATTGTGAACAAGACTATCAACATATCATCATAGCTGATATATATAGAAATGAAGGAGCCAAGAATGTTTGCTTGACTAGTAACTTCAGATCTTCATACTTAATTTCAGCTATCTTTCTGCTGCCTTGAATTTCCTCTTAGGATCAATGATTTCCACTCTTTCCCAAATAGTTATGTGGATCATTGTAAGAGCGTAACCATGGATCATATTTTTCTGGGCTTCTTCCTTTCTTCTTCGATTTTTTTTTTGATGGCACCAAAACATGCTCACTATAGCATTGTGGTATATCTATGAACAGAGGTATGTACATTATACTTAGCACCGAGCTGCACCATGAATGTATTGTTTCACTTAGAAACACCGAACCTATTGTAACAACACTTGATAGAACTTTACCTTATCATCACAGCATGGAGTCCACTGTGATATGTCCGTATGATAGAAAAGTAAATATGCAGAGGAGATCCTGAAGAATACAATTTGAATTGCAGGAATGTCGAGAGGGTTTAATGGAAGATTCGCATCTCTGCCATTACTCATCTGAGACTTCATATATTACATCGAATTATGCCAAGATTAATCCGCCCCTTTATCTTTGTTTGTTAAATTTGGACAACTAGGTCCAAACTCCATGTTGTGATGCTCAGATTAAGTGGTTAATATTTTTGTTGGATTCCTCTTTCGGAGAGGTGTAAAATCCATATAAAATATATCTTAATCCGATCAGCAGAACATTTATTTTGAATTTATTATTTATAATAAATTATATGTGCAGGTCGGCCTTAAGGTTTTACACCCCCAGCAGATGTGTCACACACCCCAATGATGGATATAAATACAAGCAAAGTTGGAGAGCATTTCACAACAACTCAACACACATCTTCTTCTCTCATCTGATTTAGTACGAGCTCTTTGGAGGATAAGTTCAGCCCACACGTGTGAAGAAGAAGGAGGACGAATCTGTACGGCTGAGAGGAAGGACGAATTTCTGCAGCTAGGGTTTTGCTGGAAGTTTGACCAGCGTTGACTTTGGTCAACGCATGGTCCGAAAGCGCTGAAAATTGTTGGAGAGTTCGATTTTGAGAGGCCGTACACATTGGCACAGAAATCGAGGTCAAAGGGTTGACTGAACTGTTGCTGCGTTGACTTTTAGCTTGCTGCCCAGCGTTGACTTTTCTGGACAGCGTTGACTTTTCTGGAGTTGACTTAGGTTGACTCGATAGCTGATTGGAGGATTGTTGTGACACATTTTGGGTTGGCTGATCAAGGAGACTTTGCTGGTTGAAGCATCTTGTTGACCGCCGTAACGCACCATCACATTTTTCTGTTTCTGGTTTGTATTCTATAAGATCCACTTATATGTTCTATCAACATTTTACTTAACTATTTGTGTGATTGCTGTAAGAAAAGTAAAGTTGCTTCAAGCATAGAACATCTACAAAAATTTACATGGTATCAGAGCTGAGGTGAAGACAAGCCCTATCTCTAGCAATCACCATCAAAGAATATGGGTTCCACAAGTTTTGAATTCAAGGAGAATGACAAGCTGACTGAAAGGGATGACTTCCATGCCTGGAAGATGATATTAGATATCAAATTGGAAGACCATGATCTCTTGGATCATGTACTGGGTAAGATTCAAGAACCTCCATCCAATGCTATTGCTGCTGCTAAAAACAAGTATAAGAAGGGAGAGATCAAAGCAAAGCTGATGATCAGGGAATCCATACATAAAAGTCTGGTTGCCTACATATCTGAGCTAGGCACATCCAAGGAGATGTATGATAAATTGATCCTTATGTTTAAGGTAAACAATGTGAACCAAGTGCTATTCCTCAAGAATAAATTGAAGAATATGAAGAAGGGCCGGGATGAGTCTATTCAAGCTTACTTTCTGAAATTGACCGAAACAAGGAACAATCTGCTGGCTATTGGGGAGACAATAGCCGATCGTGAGATGGTTCTCACCGCACTTGGAGGACTCCCATATGAATGGCAAGTATTCACTACTACCATTCTCAATAACAATACCATTCCTAACTTTGACGAGCTTTTGTCTAGATGTATGCAAGAAGAAACAAGGATGAAGGAATTCGAAAATGACAGAAATGCTGCCTATGGTGCTCATTCTCGAAAGAAGAACTCTGGTGGTCCTAAGGACAAAGGAAGAGCAAGGGCTCAAGAAAGAAGGGTAAGTGTTTCACTTGCCATAGGCCTGGTCACTATGCTAGAGAATGTCCCTTCAAGAAGGATTCTCCCGATAGTGATGATAATAACAACAACCGGAGGAATGGGAATCGAAGAAACGACAGATCTAAAGGAAAAAGGAAGGCTCCCTCTGGTGGAAACAATCAACCCTCTAAAAGGTCTAGAAACTCCAGGTATGAGGAGTCTAATGCTGTTGATAAAAGAAATGAGTATATTCTTGTATCTGCCCTCTCTGCTACATCTCCGCCCGACACTATGGATGTCTGGCTAATCAATAGTGGTGCCTCAAGACACATCACTGGATTCAAGGAAGCACTCTCTGACATGGTTGAGAGGGATACTAATCTAGAAATTATCCTTGGAGATAATGCCACATACCCCGTGAAAGGGACAGGGACTGTGACCCTCCACTTGTCTCAAGGACAAGTCCTACATTTGCAAGATGTACTCTATGTACCAAAAATGAAGAAGAACCTTGTGTCTGTATCAGCCATGGAAGACAAAGGGTTCAATGTAACATTCTCTGATGGAAAGGTGCTCATGTGGAAGAAGAGCTTCAAGGAAGCTATCTCAATTGGTTTTAGAGTTGGCACACTCTACCAGGTTGGAGGGAGTCCGCTAGGAGCAATGACATGTGATACTATCCGACAAACCGAACTATGGCACCGAAGGTTTGGACACCTTCATTACAAGGCCCTTCCCGAAGCAAGGAAGGTGGTGACAGGGATGCTCGACTTTGGAAATAATCATGAAGGTGTATGTAAGGGTTGTGCCGAAGGAAAGCATACAAGGGGACCTTTCCCCTCAAGTGTCACAAAGACATCTGATATTTTGCAACTGGTCCATTCTGATCTATCTGGTATGTTGCCCGTGACATCCCTGGGAGGATTTTCTTACTACATGACATTCACTGATGACTTCTCTCGCAAAACCTGGATATACTTCTTGAAGAAGAAGGATGAGGCTTTCATGTGGTTCCGTACCTTCAAAGCCTTGGTGGAAAATATGACCGGAAAGAAGATCAAGATTTTGAGGACCGACAATGGCACTGAATATGAGTCAAATGAGTTCAAAGACTTTTGCAGAGAAGCTGGCATTAAGAGGGAGACTACCACTGCATATACTCCTAAGCAGAATGGTGTTGCTGAACGCAAGAATAGGACTATTGTGGAAGCTGCCCGTGCCATGCTATGTGACCAGGGTCTACCGAAGTTTCTGTGGGGAGAAGCTGCAAATACTGCTGTGTATATTCAAAACCGATGCCCTCATTCCGCTCTGGACTCCAAAACTCCCGAAGAGGTTTTCTCTGGTAAGAAACCTGATGTCTCACATTTGAGAATTTTTGGATGTCCTGTTTATTTTCATGTGCCGAAAGAAAAGAGAAGTAAGCTGGATGCTTCTGGGAAGAAAGGAATGTTTGTGGGCTACAGTGAGACTTCTAAGGCCTATAGAGTCTATGTACCTGGTCAAAGGGAAGTAGAGATAAGCCATGATGTCACTTTTGACGAAGATGCTTCCCTAAAGAAAGTAGTAGATCTTCCAAGATCTGGAGAAAATCATGAAGAAAGGCCTGGAAATCAAGAAGAACCGCAGGATGAGACAATGCCTGATATTGAAGGACCAATGGACCCTATCGATCCATCTCCTTCACTGGGAAAGAGACCATCATGGCTCGGGGACACCCTCGAAGATGCTGAGGGTCATGCTGCCCCAAGGGGGACATTCCGAGAAAGCAAGAAGCCGTGTAGATACCAAGGGTATCTAGCCGCCATGAGTACTATTGTACAATCTGAACCTGGATCTTTTGAGGAAGCCGTAAAGCATCAAGTTTGGAAGGATGCTATGCACGAAGAATATGAGTCCATAATGAAGAATGATGTCTGGGATGTGGTCCCGAGACCGAAGGACAAATCAGTTGTCACTGCAAAATGGCTCTACAAGATCAAACATGGATCTGATGGGAGTGCTGAAAAGTTCAAGGCAAGATTTGTTGCTCGTGGCTTCTCTCAAAAGGAAGGAATAGACTATGATGACATATTTGCACCTGTGGCACGATATACCACCATTCGATCAATCATAGCCCTTGCTGCTACGCAAGGATGGAGTCTTCATCGGATGGATGTCAAGACCGCTTTTCTGCATGGTGCAATAAAAGAAGAGGTGTATGTAGAACAACCTCTGGGATTTGAAGTTCAGGATCGAGACACTCATGTCTGCAGGTTGAAGAAAGCCCTCTATGGGTTAAAGCAAGCACCCAGAGCTTGGTACGAGAGGATGGATAGTTACTTGATAAAGCTGGGCTTCACTCGAAGTAATGTTGATCCAAACCTTTACTTCAAGGTTGTACAGGGGAAGCCTCTCATTCTAGTGCTATATGTGGATGACCTCTTCCTGACAGGTGCTGACCCTCTCATTCATCAATGTAAGAGGGAGCTCGCTGCTGAGTTCGAGATGAAGGACCTGGGACTGATGCACTACTTCCTAGGCCTGGAGGTCTGGCAGAGACCTGGAGAGATTTTCCTTTCTCAAGGAAAATATGTGGCTTTTCAGAAGATTTGGTGGTGTTGCAGTCCTGTGTCCATTTCTAGATGGAACTCAACTTGAAGTTGAGTGGCGGCCCTAGTGAGCCCTATCTTGGCCAATCCTCACCCTGTCCTTATTAACTCATGGGCTTTGATGTTCCTCGAGTGAACACCCGACCCGGATATATGTTTTATCTTCGACACTTGAGTCAACGGATGAAAGGTCTCATCATTTTCTTGGGTTGGTTAGGAAATGTGAGATATCTTGAGATGAAGATAGCCATGTGGTGAGATACCTTTGTTAGAGTATTGCCTAGTGGATATATTGATGCCGATTGGGCTGGCAGTGTGGTGGATCGTAAGAGCACATCTGGATGCTGCTTCAATCTTGGTTCTGCTTCGATCTCATGGATGAGCAGGAAGCAGAAGTCGGTAGCTTTGAGCACCGCGGAGGCCGAATACATTGCTGCTAGTATGGCCTGTTGTGAAGCAGTTTGGTTGGGGAAGCTCTTTAGTGAGCTGTTTGGACATGTGCTAGATACCACTGTGATACTCTGTGATAATCAGAGTGGGATTCGTATGACTGAGAATCCTGTGTTCCACGACCGATCCAAGCATATTGATGTCAGGTACCACTTTATCCGGGATATGGTACAGCGAGGCGCCGTAAGGCTCGATCTCCTCAAGGCTGATGACGGGTCTCATGAGATATTCTCACTAAGCCCCTGGGGAAGGTCAAGTTCCTAACCTTCCGTGAGAATCTTGGTATCGTGGAACGACCCTATGATGTGGGTCTCGTTAGACAATGAGCTCTAGGAGCTCTGGGGGGCTTTGGGGATAGCTTCTCAGAGCTAGAAGCACTCACGGGGCTAGGCTTGTCGAACCTTGTGGTGATTCTACCCCACCATTGTGATTATTGAGTTGGTTCACCTCTCATTATCTGTGCCCCGTATGCATCCTACCCATTGAGTTCGGGGCTCATGGGAAGTACCTCTCATTTGGCCAATGAGGTGGGAAAAGCTAGAGACTAATAGCAAAGACTGATGGACGCATCAGAGATTGTCGTACTCTCTATCTAGGATGGCACGGTCCAACCACTTGATCTGGGATCAAGTTTGGTAGTGCGGGACCTCTGCACTTTGTGATAGGTCAAATGAACCTTCGGGACGGTTGGAGACTCTTTGTGAGTGCGATAGAGGATTTTCAAACCTGCGAGAATTTTGATATGTCGGCCCAGGGGATGATGTCTTTATGTTTGTTACACTCTTGTCTTGAAATAAAGAGGCCAACAAAGCAGGATGCACAATGGGATGGCGCCTGCGTGTTTGATTTTGCCCGATGGATGGAGTTCTCCCTAGTTGAGAGGGAGTGTTAAATTTGGACAACTATGTCCAAACTCCATGTGTGATGCTGGATTAGTGGTTAATATTTTTGTTGGATTCCTCTTTGCGAGAGGTGTAAAATCATATAAATATCTTAATCCGATGAAGCGAGAGCATTTATTTAATTTGTGTGTAGTCTGTAATGTGATCGGCCTTAAGGTTTTACACCCCCAACAGATGTGTCACACACCCCAATGATGGATATAAATACAGGCAAAGTTGGAGAGCATTTCACAACAACACAACACACATCTTCTTCTCTCATATGATTTAGTACGAGCTCCTTGGAGGATAAGTTCAGCCCACACGTGTGAAGAAGAAGGAGGACGAATCTGTACGGCTGAGAGGAAGGAAGAATTTCTGCAGCTAGGGTTTTGTTGGAAGTTTGACCAGCGTTGACTTTGGTCAACGCATGGTCCGAAAGGGCTGAAAATTGTTGGAGAGTTCGATTTTGAGAGGTCGTACACATTGGCACAGAAATCGAGGTCAAAGGGTTGACCAAACTGTTGCTGCGTTGACTTTTAGCTTGCTGCCCTGCGTTGACTTTTCTAGACAACGTTGACTTTTCTGGAGTTGACTTGGGTTGACTCGGTAGCTGATTGGAGGATTGTTGTGACACATTCTGGGTTCGCTGATCAAGGAGACTTTGCTGGTTGAAGCATCCTGTTGACCGCCGTAACGCACCATCACATTTTTCTTTTTCTGGTTTGTCTTCTATAAGATCCACTTATATGTTCTATCAGCATTTTACTTAACTATTTGTGTGATTGTTGTAAGAAAAGTAAAGTTGCTTCAAGCATAGAACATCTACAAAAATTTACATTGTTGAACTGCTCTCATCACCGAAATCACAGAGGCTCCATCCAAACCATCTGAAAAACCCAGAAATCAACAAACTGTTATGTCTGAACTGCGAGGGTACAGGCTCCTTTATATTTGCGCACTGGAGAAGGATTAGCAGAATTTAGGATTTCATCGACGCTTATTTTATGGACGTCAATAGCAAGAGAGAGAGCGACATGTATAACAAACTGATGGCAAGGAGAGACGAATTCATCAAAAAGAAGCCAAAGCCCTTTCGGATATTCCAAGAAGTATCGGTCTCCCTGTAGCCGTCGTTACAGATTTGAAAAATCATTACAGTTCCTGAAGTCTTCAATCCACAGTCATGAAGATTTCAACTTCTGAGCAGAAAACGACGGCTCGACTGACTTAGTCGGCTTCTGATCTTGTATTTACTGCCTGCCTCTTCTTCTGCCATTCCCTGCCTTCTCAAATCACGAAATCGTGTATAGTCCAGCGAGTAACACATTCAATTCTCAGCGCAATCCTGTATGCTATACAGGAAAATCCCGATGATATGTGTCACGAGTTCGATCCTGCTCCGGCCAAAATTTGACTGATTTCTGGAATCCAAAACTCGGGGATGAGCATAATTATCATTATAAAGAAGGCTCTGATCACCCATGGAGGAATAATCCGTTCTAGCATGGAAAGTGTGCACGATGAAAGAGACTGAAGACCGGTTTCCGTTGATGCTAATGTTGAGGAAACCATGACCAGAACGCAAATTGGAAGGAGAATGAATGGATTCAAACCTTGTCTTAATGTAAAACCGAACCCGCCACAAATACACCGTATATATGCCGCTTTATTCTTTGCTGAGGGTTCACGCATATACGCGGCTCCGGCTTGAGTGAACCCGCTGGAATGAGTTTTATGTTATGACACTCCAGTCCTTATCCTTGGTTCAAAAACACACTGTCCAAAGTTAATAGTTCAGATTTCCAGCACAACATAGACTGGAAATAACTTTTGCGTAGACAGTGACCTCTTCCTTTAATAAGAAAAAAAAACATGCCCAGCTGGGATCTTGGTGGCTCGGAAATAATCGATTGACACAGAAAACTCGTGTTCTGAACTTAACCCATTTTAATTTCCATAATTCATCATTCCTAGGGAAATGTTCAAACAATGGTTGTCTCTTACAGCACTCGGCCTCCACTACAGGAATGCCTACGTTATCCCTTGGCCTCCTTCACGCTGTCTTAATGTGCTTCTTTCATGCTACAGTTAGGGCACCAACTAGCCCCAACAGACCTGAAGCCGAGGTCTTCTCACTCGGCCTTTATCCAGTAGCTCGGACACCAGAAAAACAATTTCTCAATTAAATTTGGGCTTTGTCTTCTCCCAGCTCCGATTCCATGTTAATTTCAGCTTATGTTCTATGCCATTTCAGATTAGGGCACAATACTGAAGAAGATAGAACATGCTAATAGATCAATAGAAGACAAGCCAAAACAGAGATAATAAATGGTGGCGTTATGGCGATCAGCAGGATACTTCTACCAGCAAAGTCTTCAATAGGTCATTCAGCCAAGCGTGTCACACATAACCCAGAACAACCCAAACAAAGAACAATCTATATATATTACAGCTCCAACGCTATCCAGAGAGAGAGAATTCCTCCACACAATGTGTATCAAATGAACTCTAAGTCTCTCCAATATATAGGAATCTTTGGGGGTGTGTGACACGTCCTTTAAGACATTTAAGTCAATATTTTATTCCAGGCCGACCTAGCACATAAGTGGAATAAATTCAAAGTACATGTTCTGCTCATCCGATCGAGATGATCTTTAGATCAATCTTACACCTCTCCGAAAGAGGAATCCAATAAAAATATTGGGATCGTCATCTGAGCAGCACAACCCGGAGTTTGGACCTAGTTGTCCAATTTTAACACTGCAACATAAGAAGAGGACAGGTTCTAGAAGCTGGCTTCAGATTCGTCCTGAATACTTCGCTGACCTCAGAAAGAGAGTAAATCCTTACTTTAAACTTTGTTCTGCACCTTCACTGCTCCAGGGTAACCTAGAAATAGATTTTGTTCAACTCAGAAATTCGGTATCCAGACAGGCCACAAAATTGTCTTTACTAACTCAGATTAGGACTCTCAGTGCCACAGGAGCTTTAGCTCAATAACCATAAAGAATCTGTGCCTCAAAATATTATGCTTCAATAGGATAGAGAAAAGGAGAGGTGACCCCCAACCACTAACCAACAATACATAAAATAACGAGGTGGTCAAGCCACATGTACAGGTCTCCAACAAAAGGTCCAATGAAAGCTATGTCTCCACAAAGAGGGCATAAGACATGTCAAAGATCCGATGTCTAGCCTCCAAAGGCCTCCAAGTGTAGCAACCCATAGCCATCTCCTCAAGATAGGCAATAAAACCCTAGATCTAGGGTTTGAAACCTACTTGGTATCCTCCAAGGTGGATTTGTAGCTCTCCAACATGAAACATTCAAGTACAAATCCTCATAAAGTGGCACATGTGACTCTCTAAGTGAGTTGTTGCATCAAAAAGCTTCCAAAAGGTGGATTTCCTCCAAAGAAAGTAAAAAAATGTGTGCCATGTGGCCTTAATAGCTAGGGCACTCCTCACCATATGTATACATCAATAATGGTCTCTCCTAATAACCAAAGCACTCAAGCAAAAACAGTGGGGTGCTCCTCAAACAAGTGGTCAAAATGTAGTGATAATTTTTCGGTGGCAGATTTTGAAAACACCAATCCATCAATTTTTGTTGGAATTTTTATTGTGACCACATTTTGATAATCTCGCTATCACTTTGCATCTAATGGCAGTGTTTGGTGGAAATCTATATGCTTTCTCAAAAGATAACTGCTCCTGAAGCTAGGATGTCAAAATATGCAATGAAACCCAATGTGGGACATCTTCAAAATATCCAATAAAACCCAATGTGGGACATCCTCAAAATATGCAATGAAAACCAACGTGGGATGTCTTCAACAATCAGTGGAATGAGCATCCTCTAAGATGGATGCCTCCCAAAATAGGGTATGAAACTATGTTGCAGGAAACACAGGTCTGGAGGCCGTTTCTAAGCAGAAATGATAGGGAAACACATTTGGTACGGCCTGGAAACGCATTTCAGGCCGTTCTGCCACATTTCGCGTGGAGGAAACGTGGTCCAGTACGCCCTGAAACGCGTTTCCTCGTTTTTTTATTTATTTATTTAAATTTTTATTTTTATCGTTTTTTTTTTTTAATTATCATTTTATTTGGCAATTAAATTATCTTTTGGATGCTTCTAGATGGCTCTCGCAAGTTATAAAAAGACTCTCGCCTCATTCTCTCATCACACGAATTGAGCAAGTCGTTTCACTTGGAGACGGACGATTTTAGCAAGGAGAAAAGAGGAAGAGAGCAATGGTTTCAGCTAGGGCGTTTTCACCAGTGAGAAAAGGAGATTTCAACAGCAAGAGAAAGATATATCACAAGTAGATTTGGAGTGGGAAGTTTCCGGCTACAAAATTCTTGGTTTCTGGTTCAGCTACAGCCATATTTCTCGTCTTTTGTGGCATTTTGGGGTAGCTTCAGCTACAAAAAATTAATTTGGGTAAGAAGCATTCATTTTCATAGTTTTTTCCCACTGTTTCTTCTATTTTTAAAGGGTTTATGCTACCAAAAATATGAAAAACGTTTTTCTTTACAGATTTGTTTATAAATTTTTTTTTTTTTGCAGCATTGGCTTCCAACCAAGGTGCAAGTTCAAGCTCCAAGTCCAACCCAAGGGCTGAATATTATCCTCTTTGGAAACATGTTCAGAAGCTTCAAAAATGTGGAGGTGGTGGCTCATGGGAATGGTGATGTGATCTTTGCAATAATTCGTACAAGGGCTCCTACCCAAGAGTGAAGGCACATCTTTTGCATGGAGGAGGACAGGGGATTGCAGGTTGCACAAAAACAACAAACCCATTAATGAAGAGGGCATATCAAAGAGAGCAAGACGAGGCAGACAGAATTAAAAGAAGGCATGAAGAGCTTAGTCAAGCTACTCAAGCTCCACCAAACGTTGAGCCAAGGATTGTAGTTTAAGCAAGGAAGAGGAGAGCCACTCAACAACAAGAACAACCACCATCCAAAAATACCAGAGGGGCATCTGCTACAGTTCAAGATAGCAGAATAGCTAAATTGGTGAATGTGCAAGCAAGAGAAGACGCTGATTCCAGAGTGGCTAGGTGCATCTATGCATGTGGTATCCCATTCAATGTTGTTCGCTCTCCTTACTAGCAAGATATGATAAGGGAAGTTAACAAAGCTCCTCAAAGGTACAAGGGGCTCAACTATGAGAAAGTCAGAACTCATCTTCTCAAAAATGAGGAGCTTGTGGAGGATATCTTATCACCAATTCGTTCTTCCTGGAGTAGCTCTGGGGTTACCATAGTCTCAGATGGATGGACAGATACAAGGCGCAAACCATTGGTAAAAATCATTGCGACTTCACCAAAAGGAGCAATGTTTTTAAAGGCGGAAGACTGCTCAGGAGAGGTAAAAGATACACAGTTCATTGTTGATGTTATTATAAAATCTATTGAACAAATAGGTCCTAATAGGGTGGTGCAAGTTATCACGGATAATGCACCAATTTGCAAAGTTGTAGGTCTAATCATTGAGGGGAGGTATGACCACATCTTTTGGACACCCTGCATTGCCCATAATCTGAATCTGATCTTAGAGGAGATTGACAATAAAGTTCCATGGATAAAGGAACTCACAGGGGAAGCAAGGGAGATTGTTAAATTCATCACCAACCACCACCAATCTCAAGCAATATTTCAAGAGTCCTCCAAATTGGAGTTGTTAATAGTTGCTGAGACAAGACATGCCTCAAACTTCCTAATGTTGCGCCGCCTTGTTGAGGTTAAGCAAGCATTAGTTTCTATGGTGGTGAGTCAAGTTTGGGTTGAGTGGAGACAGGCAGATTCAAAGCGGGGATGTATGTTGCGTAGATTGTGCCTTAATGAGGATTGGTGGAGCAAGATCGATTTCTTGCTAAAGCTCACAATCCCTGCATTTGAGCTTCTTCGGAATGCTGAAACTGACCAACCTTTCTTAGGAGAGGTATATGATGGCATGGATTCCATGATTGAGAAAACTATGGAAATCATTTCACAAGAGTCTCCACAACTTTTGTTTGTAGATGATCATTTTGCTGATTTAGTCAAGAAAATCATTGTTGATAGGTGGAACAATTTCAACATTCTATTGCACACTTTAGCACATGCCTTGAACCCCAAATTTTATGATGAAGAGCTTATTGCTCAAAGCAATGGGAAGAGGAAGGCACCCCATAAGGATAGAGAGGTGGCTAATGGGGTGAAAAAATCCCTTATGGGAATGTTTCCAGCTCATCTACACAGGGAGGTGAAGGAAGAATTTGCCAGTTTTGCTGCAGGATTAGATGATTATTCAGATATATCAGCTTTGGAGGAGAGAAGCACCATGAATCTAGTTAGGTGGTGGATTTGTTATGGAGAAAATGGTTTACATTTGCAAAACCTTGCCATTCGTGTCCTTTCACAAGTGGCAAACTCTTCATTAGGAGAAAGGATTTAGAGCACCTATGGTTTCATTCATTCTGTGAAGCGCAACACGTTGGGCTCACAGAAGGCAAAGGATCTTGTTTATGTGCACTCCAACCTTCGCCTTGCATCTCGTAGGGGTCCAAAATATGGTGGTCCTTCTAAAGAATGAGATGTGGATCCAAAAAGTCCTGATTTGGAGCTCTCTCTTGCTGCCATGAATATTGAAGACCAGGAGCATAGAAGTGGAATTGGCCAATCATCTTCTTCAACTCCACCATTCATTGTTGAGCATGCTTCTACTTCTATTTTTGATGAGGATTGTGATGATGAGTATTAGTCTTTTGTTTTTATAGTACTTGCAGCCTCATAGTCTGTATTATACTTGCAACCTCATATATCTAATAAAGGCTGATTTAGAGATTTTGATATATAATAAAGGCTGATTTTGGATATTCTGATATTGCTATTTTCATGATGTGTCTGTAATCATTCATGAGTAAATGTGATGTAAATTTAGAGACTTATAGTTTATTCATTGACATTGGACAATTTAATCATAGTGCTTAAACTTTAAATGTAATAAATTATAATGTATCATGTATGCTTTATGATTGCACATAACATTTCTTAAATGTCCTAATATATATATATATATATATATATATATATATATATATCGCATTTCCCCGTTTCGGGAACTCGTACCCGTTTCCCTGTATCGTGCAACTTAGGTATGAAACCATGAATGAATTCCTCCAAAGACTTGTGGCATCTCCCCAAGTGGACGTCTTGAACCACAATATAGATAAGTGTGCAATAAGGCTCCAAGAAAGGTGAATCCATGAAACAAGGCACCGAATCCATGAAGAAGACATGTAGAATGTCATCAATGTTCAACAAATTCCATGAAGAAAGTGGGTAGCTCCTCATCAATCAATAAAGTAGGAGTGTGCCTCAACATATTTGCAAGATACTTCTCCAAAGATGGCACTTGTGAACAATGATGCATGAGAAGGTGAGCATGGCGACCCTACAAGGTGGATTGCTCAACAATAAAGCATGAACAAGTATGCAGCAAACTATGCAAGCTCAAGAAGTATCAAGTGGATGATAAGTGTGCATATGCCTCCACATGTAAGCCAAAGAAAGAGAACACTTTACATAAAACCATGCTTCACATTATAAGGCACCCATCCATATGTGAAAACATTGACAAGAGTTAAGGTGTTAGAGCAATGAGTTTCTAACCATGCTAATACCATGTCAAATCTTCCTAGATGAATATGAATCCAAGGGGATGAAAGGAGCAAAGTGCCAAGTGTTCTCTAGCATGATGATGTCAACCAATCAAGATTAAGATGCCAATACAATTTTAGCTTAGCCCAAAATTGCTAGGGTGTTCCATACATCATCATCATCTATCATCAACCATCCATTGATCATAGGGGCTCCACAACCAAGTCTACAAACAATGAAAGGAAAACAATCACCATAGCATCAGTATTATCAAGCCATCCATGACTATATCACCAATAGTCTCATCAATTGCCATCACAAGATTCACAATCCCTAGGCCATCCAGAGATCAACCTGTATACCTGCCTTTGTGATGAAAATCACAATAGTAGTGAAAAAATCCACTTGTGTAGTGCTCAGCATTCTCGACCTTGCTCATCTTTGAGGGAAGAGGGGGGTTTTTTCTTGAACTTGTACCATGTATTTCCTCTTCTTGATGCCTTGAATCTGCCAGTCCATTTCTCATGTTTCCTGAATCACTGGGCTTATTATGGGACATGCCATTTTATTTAGTGCCTCCTCTCTCAAGAAGGTTCACACTCTTCGATAGTTTTTGTTTTCCTTCTGATTTCACTACATATTTCCTTTTGAACTCCAGTATTCTCATGCTTGACCGTTGTTAATTTTGAGTTAACATGTTCTTTGCTTAGGTTAGTTACATCATTAGCCCATTAATCCATTAGCAATCTCATTAATCATAACTGCAGCTAATGAAAGAACATAAATAATAAGAGCCAAAGACAAGCCAAGACAGAAGAACACATGAATATGGCTCAAGCCAGGGAAAAACCCCAAGATGGGGAAACCCCTTGATCAATTCTTCTTATTATCATTATCAAATGTCCAGCAGAGGAACAGAGAGAGAATACACTTGCCAATATGATGAGCACTGCTACTACCCAGTCAAGTCTGCGTTATCTGTTCCATGATCTCATCAGAGGTACATAAGAGATAAAGTAGTTACATAACAGATTCCAAAAGCAGCTCGGACCAAGATGCATATATGTGTCCTTCATTACAGGAGATGAGCAACCCGAATCTGGACTGAAAACAGATCTGGTTAAGGCACACATCTGCCGTAACTTACAACAGCAAACCCACGATAAAACCCTCAGAAACCTTCTATCTTCTTATCGTTCAAGGCGGCTGAGGCTAGGCTTATAACTTGGCCTCCTTTCTTACTTACACAGGAATCAGATCCTGCCATACTTCATAGAGGGTCTGCAGCCATCTTAGGGCAGGGAGAATATAGTCAAGATATCCTTTGATCTAGATTAGGTTTGCCACCAGCTGCTTCAATCTTCTGCCTGAGATACTCAGCCTGTTCTGAGGAAGAGTTTTACCACCTGAAACTAACCCAGACATGTCCTAATACCTGCGGCCTTCCAACAGAAAATACCTAGCCCCAAGACAGAATACTCCTGCGTCCTCCTTAGCTTGGCTGCCATAAACATGATACGACCTGCTTGATGATACGCTGCCTCAGAGTGCCCAAGAATTTCCAATGTCTCAAATGGGATGAGAAGAGTTCCTTATATACAATTTAGACATGATGATTTGCCATAACATTTGGAGGCAAATTCAAAATTCAATTTTTCAATTTTTCCCGCCTAAACAAAATCATGACTTATAGCATTTCTTTTTGAATAAACAAATATTTTCCTTGTCCAAGTTTGACGATCTTTAGATGGATTTTGGTTCTCTCGAAAAGAGGAATTCAATGGGATTATTATCTCCATCAACTGAGCAGACCAAAGTGGAATTTGGCTGTAGTTGCCAATTTTAACAACCCTCTTATGTGGACAATCACAAATTTGATGGTTAGTATTCTGATTCCTGATATGCAAATCATACCTGGATGTAACTTAAATGGTGTACTCTCTGGACAACAGTTCTTGCTCCTGTGGCATATTTGATTTGATGGGGAATCTTTCTTGTAAGGTCCAGCGACACACTCTTCGACTTGACCTGCAAGTATGAATACCCTGATCTTGGACAGGAGGTTTACCAAATCTTTCTGCTATTGTGTTCAAGCAGGCTCTAGCCAGCATTGACATATTGCTGAACTCAATCCAAAGGGGTTATTATTCTTGATTGACATTTTTTGAAATCATCCTTCCAGGACTATGGATATTCTAGAAAACTAGCGATGTATCATGTTCTATATTCGAAAACATATTTTGTTACTTGCTCTGTCTGGAAGAGTAGCCATAAGTACCTGAATCCAAGGCCTCTAGTATGGTAGAGTCCACCTCCATGCATTCCAATCAACATCAAACCATTTTGCCACTTCAATAACTTGCCATGTTTCATTGCATGCAGAATCATGCTTGAAAAGGAAAAAAATATCACCTGCCAGCTTGGATTCCAATTTCTCAGCTATGGACCATTTCAGTAACTTGTTATTTTCATATTTCAGTAACTGTCATCCTGTTCAAACTTTTCTTCCAACGATTTCAAGGAATTCCTGGAGTTTTGCTCACATGCAGATGGGTATTTGCTAAGGGAAGACACACTAAAATCAATCCATTGAGGGTTTTACTGAATCTTCTCCTAATTTATTTTGCACGGGTTAGAAATGTAAAGTTGGGTCACTTTTTCCTTTGCAGTTTGTGACACATGCACGATATTTGGGGTTATTTTCAGATTTCAGTTATGATCCATCCTGAGGGTCCAATCTGCTTCTGCCCCCTTCCATATCCACCATTTTGCTCTCCAATACGGCCCTTTGTCTGCCTTTTTTCCGTTTGCTGCTTGACTAATTGGCCTTCAATCAGCCTATTCCCACATCCTCCATCAAATTTCCAGGCTGATGTAGAAGCAGCCAGTCTTGTTGAATGCATACTCAGATTTCCATCTCTCCAACCTCCTTTTTAGATGCTGCTGTTTCTCGTGCACTGCTACTCTGCAATCGTTATCAGACATTCCATGCAGAGATGCCTTCCTATTGCCCCCATCATTTGCAGTCACTCCTGCCAGTGTGGCCACAGTTTTCAGCCTGCTTCTGTGTCTGCAGAGGCTGTAACTGCCTCCATCATCCTCGTGTGAAGGGGATTTTGTAAGTGACTTTTTCCAAAGGAACGAAATATATTATAACACTAGAGTTGGCAAATCTTTTAGAATTTTCTAAATGAGAAACATATGCATTAGAGGAAAATATTGACAGAAACAGATGCAGTTTATTATTAACTCATTCAGGTCAGAAACATTCAAATTTAATGTTGTAGAGAAAATTTGTCGATTGATGAAGATTTTTATAAGAAGTGGGTCAGAAGAAACCTGCCCTAGATAAATAGTCCATAAAGCTCTCCATTCTCTGTTGAACTGTTAAAAAGCATTGTTGGATTGGAGTCGTAATTGCAGAAACAGACGTTGTTGACTACAATGTAGCACCCTTGTGACTGGGTTTGTGACCAGGAGTTACTGGGGCTCAGAATATTGAAAAATCATTTTGTCTGCACTTTTTGAAATAGCACTGATATGGCGATAGGCCGAGGGCAGCTAGCCCTTAGGGGCTACCCCTTAAAACCTTCTGACAAGGCACTGTGACCAAGAACCCAAATATCGGAATATCGGGAAATTTCATGGGCAACCATGCTTTGATAAAATGGCGATATGACAAGTCAATTGAATGTCGCCAGGTAGTTGGGAGAGTTTCATGATAACCTCCCCATCCAGGTTTAAGTCTCATTGACATGATGCATGATGCTCCTTTGTGATCTGCCTATCTGCCTTTGTACTGCTCAATTGTGAGTTGCCTATGTAATGTTTATCTTGATTATGTTTGAGTATGTACCTCTTTCTTAATTCTAACAAAGAGAAAATTTCCAAAAAAAAAAAAAGCAGCAATATGACAATATGCCAAGGGCACTTAGCCCTCAGGTACTATGCACCCTAGCACCTCTATGACCAGGGGCTACTTATACTGGAATATCTGTGAATCTCCAAAACAAGGCCTTAGGCCTTTGAAAAAGTACTGGTATACCAAGTGTCCGATAGATGGATCATTTATTGCCGGCAATTTCTCTGTCTGTTAAAACAAAGTGATTTGCAATCTATTTCATGTTACAAGAGAATTTTGAGGTTTTTTTCAAAATTTTAACTTACTGTGACGTTCGCATGTCGAACCACCTGTAGCGCCACATTCAAGCTTGTAGATATCTTGACCCTCTGTTTCTCGACCTCGATCTTTCCCCGCTGCTTTGCTCATAGCTATCTGGTGTAAATTCACGCGCTTCCTTAATGCTGGGCCAACTTATGTAAAAGGGTCTCCGAAATTATCCACATGTAACTCCAAATAACATTGTCCATGTTAGGGTTTCCCCTAACTTCGATATGAATGACAACATCTTAAGCAACAAGTGTCTCAAGCCTGCTTACCTTGCTCGGGTCCCATACTTGTATAGAGAGAAAGAGAATGCTAGTTAGCAACCTGTGGCCAGTTACATTTTGTATGTCACCACGGGTTGCTAACTAGCACAATGGGGTAGCCTGTTGGTTGCTTCAAGGCAAGACATGGGTGCAGTTCAAAACATGGATAATTTGTACATACAAAGCTCAGGAGGTCTCAAAATCATATTTATGACTGCAAGGAGGATATGTATCTGCTTCAAAATCAATCTGGCATAGGAGTGACCAAATTGGCGGTATAACAAAACTTCCTTGAAACTTGCTGTGATTTCTGTCTTCAGCTGTAGGGAGCTTTTCTTGTGTAGTAAGTTGTAACATCCAGTTGCATTGCTTGTGATGACTGGTTTAGCAATGTACAAATCTGTTCCAATTAAATCATTAATGTGCTTGTGTGGGTAATTGTTGTTCAATCTTAAATGACTATATTTGTAATGATTTCTAAGCACTTCACGAGTTATTTCACTACTTTAATTACTGTTCATCTTGTGCAGGCATTGTTGCAGCTTCCCTTGGTGCTTCTTCAGTTCTGCTTACTGACTTTCCAGATAATCTTGATCTTTTGCAAAGAAATATTATGATAAATAAAGTGCAGAAGACTGTCTCTGTACACCCACTGGTCTGGGGAAGTAGATCCGAACTTTTAGTAAGCCATTTTGACCTAATTATTGCAACTGATGTCATGTACTATCTTGAAGCAGTGGACTCACTGTTGAGTACATTAAAGATGGCCTCAGATGCAGAAACAATAATTCTATTAGCTTATGGACGTAACAGACAAGCAGAACAAGCCTTTTTAGAAAAAGCTCACAGATATTTTTCTGTAAAACTAGTATCGGATGAAGAACTGGATGACGTTTACCGTTGTGTGGATGTAGATGTTTTGGAATTAAGGGTTAAACCTGAATAGCATAATTTTTTTAGTCTTCTTGCTGCTCATTCGCTATATATGTATGAATGCATGTATAGTTTAGTCTACCCATAAAGGATTTTTCTCAAGACAGGAAATGGCATTTGCCTTCACAAAAGGATGGATTGGTTGACTGCAGTTACTGAGTGCGATGAAATATTTGTACTTCGAAACTATGAGACCCCACGATTGGTCCCGCTAGCTTTTTTGGGTTGAAAATGTATGATGTATGAACAAATCACAATATCTGAAGATATCTTAGTTGTATGAAGCAAGTTGATACAGTATAAGTGATATATTCAATAGCCAAAATACGGAAAGCTGCATTTGGATTAAGTATTTTGATTAAGTTACTGGTTCTGTCAATTTGGAAAGCTGGATATGGATGAAGTTCAGATTGAATCTACAGATTCAGGTTTAGGCCAGGATTATGCTGGGATTCTTTTTTCAAAATAAATGCTTTGGTGGGAATGGAACCCAGTCAGATCTCAGACAAATCTAGTCAGCTGTAGCACCTCCAGCCATGAATCCTTCACCAGAAACTCTTAAATGGCGGCGGGGAAAATTAATCAAATCATAAAATTAACGTGTAAATATGATATCACCATATTTTCCCATGAGGTTCACTTTTATAGTGTCAATAAATATTTTTAGTTTTGAAAGTATATATTTCCACATATTTTTGCATGTCTATTTTAAAAAAAACCTTACTTCCAGTATGTCCCTCAACGATTCTTTTAAAATTTCTGCCACTTTCTTTATCTATCCAGGATGTAATTTGCCCCCACACCTGGTCCTGCATTCCTGATTCTACTATCTTCAATTCCTATTAATTAACCTCTGATAAAATCCCTGATCAGTGTAGCGCTGAGATGTTGGTCACCGTCAAACAATCTTGGATTGATTGCCCAACCCAGGGGGTCAGGTCCTGATTTTGGTAACTTCAATTGCTATTAATTTTGGCTATTACAAAGTATATTTTGATTGCATAGCAAATGGCTCTTGAGAAGTAAAATGATTCTTTATGGAACCTTCCGAAAGGTCACTTGGACAAAATTACAGCAGAGAATTAGTAAGGGAGCAAATGTGTGGAGCCAAACTAACATCTAACAGAGATTCAAATTGAGGCTTGCCGCTTGAGGCAATAACGACAGACTCCGACGAGAATGCAGATGGTTTTGACATAAATCCACACACAGCAATAAGAACAGCGCAAAGATAAGAGGAAGAAAGGTGCACAATCTGGGATTTCCACCTAAGCTTTCTACGCATGAAGAAGAGCAAATGTATCTTAATTGCTGTGTGATCGATTAGTATAAAGAATAATAAATACCAAGTTACTCAAAACTGTCCAAAAGTAGCTAGCTAGCTAGCTATATTATATTATATTAGCTAAACTGTAACAGGTAGCTATATTATATTAGCGTGTTATCATCTTACAGAATAGAAAAAGAAAAAGTTATTTTAAAGTCTATGAGACTAAAGATAACCTTTGAAACAGATTGAGGCTTAATATATAGTTATTAAGTACATTTAATTAATTTTCATGGATAAACAAACTTCTATATGTGTCAAATTGCTATATCCATGTCGGTATTTGTTGTTGATTGTTTTTTGTTGGGTTTTCTCAAGAGTGCGACTTTGATATTTTGCATACCATATGCAATTATTGAAGTTATATACATTATTACATCACTAATTCCTTGTTTTCACTTTAATAAGTACTTCTAATTACAAATCAATACAGTGGTTAAATAGTCATGTAAGTTGGTGTCAAGGTACAAAACCATTTTCTTGAAAAATATTTCAAAATTAACATATGTAGTACATGCTAGCTTTACTTCTATAAAAACTATAATGCATCCTTATATCATATGCCATAAGGATTGTGTGTTTGTTTTTCAAAAAAATTTATGCTTTTTTTCCTGGGAAGAACTCCCCCAGTTGCCACTTTGCACTTTTCTGCACAATTAGATCAACATCAACGATTGAAAGTTCTTTCACCACAATTAGATCCCATAATTTTGATTTTGATTTGCAGTTTCCACTCTGCACCATTTTGCATCATTAAATCCATTGTTAGATCAATGATTGAAAGTTTTTCCACCGTTACATCCTACTGCTTTAACTCTCTACTAAATCATCTTGGTTTACAGTTGCCACTCTGCACCATTCCGCACAGTTAGATTCATTGTTACATGATTGAACAATCTTATATGGTTGGATTGGTTCCACTTGCTTTTGGTCGGTGCATCAAACAGTTAGAGAAATTGGGTATTGTCTACCACTCTCCACCATTAGATCCATTGTTAGATGATTGAACAACCTTATACTTATATCGTCGAATTGATTCCACTTGCATTTGGTCGGTGCATGAGTCGGTTAGAGGAATTGTGTAATGCTTTTTTCTGGCTTTTCGCTATCGGTTGAGGCTTTTCGCTATGATAGTCGAGCATGCTTCGGCTGCGACCTCCGGGAATCGGTCGAGGAGCTTCGCAGTTTGAGCTCGTTTGGTAGACATTTGTTTCATTTCTTGTCGTGAATAATTTTAATCGTCCCAGGAATGCTACGGCCATGTCGTGCAGGGGTTGTGCGTGAGGGCAGAAGCCCAAAGCCGATAGCTTCGGCCGTGACCTTAGGGAATCGGTCGAGGAGCTGCACAGTTCGAGCTCGTCTGATAGATATTTGTTTCACTTTGTTCTTTGACTTTTTAGGTTTCGATAATGTCGTGAACAGTTTTCAGTGTACCAGGAATGCGACGGTCATGTGGTGCGGGGTTGTTGTGCGCGAGGACAGAAGCCCAATTTTTGGCGTAAAGATCTCTGATTTTGGTTAATTCGGCTTTCAAGTTTGTTATTTTTGGAATCTGGATTTTAAATTCATGATTGGGTGCAGCAGTAGGGTTTCGAGGAGAAACAGGGTTGTTTTTCTGGACATGGTGGTATAGAAATGGGTTGTTTTCCATGCTTTAGATCTGGAAAGAGGAAGACTTTAAATCTAGTGAATAAGAGCGAAATCTCTAAGTAGGCACAGTCAAGTCCCTCAAATGGTTCACATCTTACGGGCAAGCGTTAAGCTCGAGGGAAACCCTCAATGGCTGTTATTTTATAAGTGGGAATGGTTAGACTTTTTAAATCATTACAATTGAAATGTATACGGAATGTAGAAGAATCATAATTGCTATGAAATGCTGTGAGAGAGGACGAAAGCCCAATTTTTGGTGTAAAGATCTCTGATTTTGGTGCGATTTCGGGTTTCAGGTTTTATATTTTTGGAATTTGGGGTTTAAATTCAGGACCGGATGCAACACTAGGGTTTCGAGGCAGAACATAGTTGTTTTGCTGGATAAGGTGGTATAAGAACCGGTTGTTTTCCATGGTTTAGATCTGGAAAGAAGACTTTAAACCCAGTGAATAAGAGCGGAAGCTCTAAGGAGGCGCAGTCAAATGGTCCCCATCTTACGGGTAAGCTTTAAGCTTTCGGGAAACCCTCAACGACTGTATTTGTTCTTCAAGCTCTCGGGAAACGCTCAACAACTGTATTGTTTTTTTATTTAATTGGGGCTGGTTAGGCTTTTTAAATAGTTGGGGCATAGGGAATGTAGAAGAATCGGAATTTCCGTGAAAAATGAATATCCTACTACCGAATTTTGTTCACTTTCGCCTCGAATGCGATAAAAAATTAATTTTGACGGTAATTTACACAATATCAATATTTATTCATTTTGAGGGTAATTTACAGAATATCTTAAATCAATCTTTCTTCCCTTTTTTTTTTGGTTTAGTTGGGTATTTTTTTTATTTATTTTAAAACCTTAGCAGTATTTTTCTATTAGGTTACAAAATATGTGTTCGATGACCGACTTCAACTTGCTTGTAGGAAATCAGGTTTGTTGGTGGCCACTAAGCTATGTGATAAGCCATCTAAAATTTAAATAGTTTGAGCATGTCCAACCAAGCTTTAAAAGCTACCATGTCTATTGTCTACCTATTCTTTCTTTCTACTGTAAATGTAAATGCTATCTGAAATCATTAAGACAACAACAAATTTTTTCTAAAACTCTATGACTTGCAGAAGTCAATCTTTGGATGAATTGACCGAGGCTCGGTTCTTAGCACTTGATCCCGACATCTTGTGCTGATGCATACTATGCAATTTCTTTTCCATGCGTCCGAGTCGAACATTTTGGTGGAATAGGTGCACCTGGTCTGATTGAATTTCCTCCTGAATGGCTGACAGGCTCAAGTCTTCTTGCAATGGCTGGTTATGAGCCTGACTGGTGAGCTACTTCTTATTGCTGTTGCATGTCCGTCATTGCTCTCGCCAAGAGGCTTTTCATAATCCAGTAGGTTTGGACGACTTGTTTGAACAAGGTCAACCTGCCTCGGGTTTGTCTCGGGTCTACTACCAGGGGTTCCCAGTGTTCCGCTTGGATCGACTCCTCTGCTGCCCTCGCGTTCAATTTTGTTTCCCATCTCAAAATTTCTGCTTTCACCTGTGCAAGAGCCTACACTATAAGCGTGCAATGCTTTGCATAGTTTCCTCCCCAACTTTCCTACCTCTTTTTCTTTGTGGACGGACTCTATTTGATGTTAATTGGTTTTTACTCGGTAGGGGTAATCTACAATATTTTTAATTGGGTTTAACTTGGTAGGGGAAATTGACAACATTTTTAATTACACTTTAGATGATTGACATACTATATGTAATTTAATGATCTTAAAAAAAAAAATCTTTTATTACCCCAAGGGAAGTGATTCAATGTGCTCCTCCACCTATGGTGGAAGAGTTGCTGGAAAATAATTGTAGTGAGAAGTGAATAATTGAATGACATCGGGTCTAAATAAATAAACTCTTACACCTAGGTTTTTAATTAAGATTTTGTAGCTGTTGTGATCAACGTAGTGTTTGGGAATCATTGTTGTTATTGTTGGATGGTCTTCCCTATCTCTTTGAGGCTAAGATTCTTGTAGAGAGAGATTCAAATAAATTAATTAAACTGATGCATACATCAAGTTTGTGATTCATTAATTGTAGAAAAAAAGATAATAGTTACATGATTTTAAAAAAAAATATATGGAAATTAATTTGTTTAATTATTTTTTCCAGCATTTCTAAAATTTCCTATTATGAAATAAATAAAATAGTAGATGCTAAAGTAGTTGCATTTTTTTTAAAGTATTCTTGTAAGTGGTAAAAAATCAATATTTGTGTTTCGACATTGTTATAGAGAAAAAAGGTTGTAAAGGAAACTACTACTTTAGATTATCAAATATAACAAAATGTATCAAAATGGACTCTCTTCGAGGTCATTAAATTTCAAGGTTATTAATTTTTCAAAATTTAAGACAACTTTTCAAATTATCAAATATAACAAAATGTATAAAAATGGAAAGATTACGGTAGAAATGACCAAGATTCCAAAAATTAAGAACAATATCATATTTGATACACAAAATTCAACAACAGGATTTTCTAGACAAAAAAATTTGTAGTTGTTGTGATCAACAAAGTGTCTTGGGAATCATTATTGTCATTGTTGGATGGTCTTCCTCATCCATTGATTTGAGGTTGAGATTCTTGTAGAGAGAGATTCGAATAAATGAATTAAACAGATGCACACTTTAGGTTTGTGATTCATTAATTGTAGAAAAAAAATAGTACATGAATTTGTTTAAAATGTATATAAAAATTAATTAAAATTGCATGCTTCTTTTTATTGTGAAAGATAAAAGAATTAGACCCATCATGCCATAAGACATTATCGTTGACTTTTGAAACATTTGAGATCTGCAAAATAGGTAATGTAGTTTAGTTGTCGTCAGATTGATTTTTTTTGTGAGTTTGATGGACTGTAGTGCATTCAATTGCTCCAAAAAACTAGACTTGCCTTCGTAACTTTCCTATGTACTCTTTTAACATTAATGGTTATAGATAAAAAGTATGAAAAGGTTGTGTATTAAAATCTCTAACTTTCCATTAGAGCATTCTTTTAGCATTTTTCTGACCTTTTCCTATGTGTCAAAATGAGTTCTCATGCTTTGGAGATATTGTGTTGGCTATTGGATCCCATTTTGAGAAATACTTAATGTATGCGATGCCTATGCTTCAGAGTGTATCAAAGATATTAGTGCAACTTTGGAGATATTGTGTTGGCTATTGGATCCCAATTTGAGAAATACTTGATGTATGCAATGCCTATGCTTCAGAGTGTAGCAGAGCTATCTATCGGTGCAGTGTGATACACACAACATAAGCTTCAATTGCATGTAATTTAATCTCTCAATGCAAACTATGATCTTTTCCTTTTTTTTTTTTGAATTCTTTTATTACCCCAAGGGAATTGATTCAATGTGCTCCTTTACCCTAGGGTGGAAGAGTTGCGTGTATATAGCGTAGTGAGAAGTGAATAATTGCACTGCCGCTCTTATCCCTCGGGGTTGATGGGACGTGTCATGTAAAAAGTATGCAACACTATTTAAGTAAAAAGAAAAATAATGGCATCATAGTCTAAATAAATAAACTAGCATAGATTCATCTTACACCTAGGTTTTTATTTTTTCCATTATTTAATAGATACGAGGTTAAGAGGGATGTTAACTATTATATGCTTAGGTATTAGGAGCTTTTGAGACTTGATCATGGTTGAGATATTTTTTAAAACTTGACCTTAGTGGTAATGAGGTCTAATAGCGGTGCAATGGAAAGCATTTGGTAAATTTCTTATAATGAAATGCAGAAAACAACAAATGTTAAAGGAATTGCATTTTTTTAAGTATTTCTTGTAAGTGCTAAAAAATCAATATTTGTGTTTGGACTTTGTTATAGAGGAAAAAGGTTGTATATGAAATTGACGTAGCCACTCTCTTTGAGGTTATTAAAATTTCAAAATTTAAAGCTAAACTTTTCTAATTATCAAATATAGAAAAATGTATCAAAATGACAAGATTTCAAGTTAGAAATGACCAAGTTTCCAAAAATTAAGAACAACATCATATTTGATACAAAGCATTCAACAACAAGATCATCTAGACAATTTTTTTTGTAAATGTTGTGATCAACTTAGTGTGTGGGAATCATTGTTGTCATTGTTAGATGGTCTTCCCCATCCCTTGATTTGAGAATGAGATTCTTATAGAGAGATTCAAATAAATGAATTAAACTGATGCACACTTCAAGCCCGTGATTCATTAATTGTAGAAAAAAGATAATAGTGACATGAATTTATTTAATTAATTTTTCGAGTACTTAATAGATACAAGGTTAAGATGGATATTAACTATTATATGCCTGGGTATTAGGAGCTTTTGAGACTTGATAGTGCTTGAGATATTTTTTAAAAATTGACCTTCATTGTAATTAGGTTTGATAACAATACAACGGAAAGAATTTCTTAAATTTCCTATTATGAATAACAGAAAACATCAAATGCTAAAGCAGTTGCATTTTTTTTATAAATATTTATTGTAAGTGCTAAAAAATCAATATTTGTGTTTGGACATTATTATATAGAAAAATGGTTCGTAGGTACTCTCTTTGAGGTTATTAAAATTTCAAAATTTAAGGCAAAACTTTTCTAATTATCAAATTTAGGAAAATGTATCAAAATGTCAAGATTCCAAGTTAGAAATGACCAAGATTCCAAAAATTAAGAATAACATCATATATGATACACAAAATTCAGTAATAGGATCATCTAGACAAAATATTTTGTAGCTGTTGTGATCAATGCAGTGTTTGGGAATCATTGTTGTCATTGTTGGATGGTCTTCGCTATCCCTTGATTTGAGCTTGAGATTCTTGTAGAGAGAGATTCAAATAAATGAATTAAATTGATGCACAAATTTAGGTTTATGTTTCATTAATTGTAGAAAAAAGATAATATTTACATGAAATTGTTTAAAATATATATGGAAATTAATTAAAACTACTTGCTTCTCTTTATTATGAAAAATAAAAGAATTAGACCCATCACGCCAGAAAATGATATTGTTGGATTTTGAAACATTTGAGATTTGGAAAATGGGGAATGTAGTTTTGTTGTCACTAGATTGATTTTTTTTGTGAGTATGACAGATCGTAGCTCATTCAGTTACTCCAAAAAACTAGACTTTCCTTCGTAACTTTTCTATGTACTCTTTTAACATTATTGGTTATAGATAAAAAGTATGAAAGGGTTGTGTGTATTAAAATCTCCAACTTTCCATTGGAGCTTTCTTTTTGCATTTTTGTGACCTTTTATTATGTGTCTTTATGGTCTCTGTAGACTTGAGTTCTCATGCTTTGGAGATATTGTGTTGGTTATTGGATCCTAATTTGAGAATTACTTAATGTATGCGATGCCTATGCTTCAAAGTGTAGTAGAACTATTGCTGCAGTTTGTAGGCGTTGATGATGAAATGATTGAATGCATCAATCAATTGCGTAATGGAATTTTAGAATCTTATTCAAGGATTTTCCAAGGTTTCAAAAATTCACAGAAGGTTGAGTTGTTGATGCCTTATGCAGGTCGCATTTTACAATTCTTCAAAAGTCGTTATCAATAAAAAGACATTTAAGAATCAAGTTCTATTTCATCCAAAGGTTTTTGTATTTAGTAGTATTTGATGAGCTGTCATTTTTGTAATTATCATTGGTTTAAGTTTTTTCAATATCCTATTATGTATCATAATTGCATATAAGGTCTATGAATGCTTGAAATTTGATGATCAACTAATTAAGGAGACTATATAATAGGTTCAGATGACTTTGCTTCAAGTTTTTTCGAGTTGCTTGTGTTTAGAAAGTTTGGAAATGCATGTAGTTGTTTGAGTGTGTGAAGTTAAAGGAGTTTTGGATTGCATACTTATCATTGCGTCAATGATGATTCCCGAATCCACATGAATCTTGCCAACATATTTACAGGTCCTCAGGGATTTTAAGGTACCACCTTGAGAGTTAAGGTTTTGGTTGAGAGGATTTAGGAATTTTATTATTGCCTTTGCTAAATTTTCATATCTTCCATTGCTTGGGAGCAAGATTATGAAAGTATTTCCCAAGTCGTCCTTGTTACCGGGCCTCAAAGAGAGCTTAAATTACATTCATGATTATGAAATCAACTCTCAATATTGTTGTTCTATCAACAACTATCCTTTATCCATTGCATTTATGTTTAGGAATTCTTCAATGAAAACATGCATATACAGAATAAATTTCTGCAATGCATTACTAATTTGAGTTGAATCATTCTTTCCTTCTCGTAGAAATATTCTTCTATTTTCTCCCGTGGTTATGTCTATCCTTGTTGTGCTTTCATGTGCATGTTTTAAATTTAATGTTGGCCAATTCTATGCGTATATTTGTGGATGGGATGACTTTGCTATGGAAATCATTTCTTAAATTTCCTATTATGAAATACATACTACAACAAATGCTAAAGTAATTCCATTTATTTTAAAGTATTTCTTGTAAGTACTAAAAACCATCAATATTTGTGTTTGGACATTGTTATAGAGAAAAATGGTAGTAAAGGAAACTACCATAGTTACTCTCTTCGAGGTTATTAAAATTTCAAAATTTAAGGAAAACCTTTTCTAATTATCAATTATAGCAAAATGTATGAAAATGACAATACTACAAGTTAGAAATGACTAAGATTTCAAAAATTAAGAACACCATCATATTTGATACACAAAATTCAACGACAAGATCATCTAGACAAAAAATTTTGTAGCTGTTGTGATCAACACAATGTTTGGGAATCACTGTTGTCATTGTTGGATGGTCTTCCCCATCGCTTATTTGAGGTTTAGTTTCTTGCAGAGAGAGATTCAAATAAATGAATTAAACTGATACACACTTCAGGTTTGTGTTTCATTAATTGTAGAAAAAAAGATAATAGGTAAGTGACTTTGTTTAAAATATATATGGAAATTAAATAAAATTGCTTTCTTCTCTTTATTATGAGAAATAAAAGAATTAGACCCATCAAGCAAAAAAATATTATTATTGAATTTTGAAACATTTGAGATTTGGAAAATGGGGGATGTAGTTTCGTTCTCCAAATTGTATTTTTATGAGTATGATGGATTGCGGTGGATTCAATTGCTAAAAACAAACTAAACTTTCATTCTCTTTTGTACATTATTGGTTATATATAAAACATATGAAAGGGTTATGTGTATTAAAATCTCCAACTTTCCATTAGAGCATTCTTTTATCATTTTTGTGACCTTTTCTTATGTGTTAAAATGGTCTCTACAGATTAGAGTTCTCATGCTTTGGAGATATTGTGTTTTCTATTGGACCCCAATTTGAGAAATACTTAATGTATGCTATGCAGGTCACATTTTGAAATTCCTCGAGAGTATTTATTGAGAAAAAGGAATGTCAGAATCAAGTTTTGTTTCATCCAGAGGTGTTTTGTATTTTGTAGTTTTTTATGAGCTATCATTTTTGTAGTTATCATTGGTTTGAGTTTTTTCAATATCCTGTTTTGTATCAGAACTACAAATAAGATCTATTAATGCTTTTCATCTGATCATCAATTGATAAAGGACACTACAAAATAGTTCAAATGATTGTGCATTGAGTTGTTTCGAATTGATTATGTCTAGAAAGTTTGGAAATTCATGCATTTGTTTGGATGCATCGTGTTAATGGAGTTTGGGGTTACATACTTATCATTGTCTCAATGATGATTCCAGAATCTAGATGAATATTGCCAACAAATTTACATGTCCTTAGGGATTTTAAGATACCACCTTCAAAGTCAAGGTTTTGGTTGAGAGGATCTAGGAATTTGATTATTGTCTTTGCTAACTTTTCATCTCTTCCAGTGCTTGGTAGCAATATTATGAAAGTTTTGCTCAAGTCTTGCTTGTTAGTGGGCCTCAAAGGGAGCTTAAAATGCATCCATGATTATGAAAGCAATTCTCAGTACTGTTGTTTTATCAAGGACTAAAACATCCACCTTGATTATTTTTGTTGTGCTTACAAAACCATCAAAGGTTGGTTTGAAATAAGCAATGGCATTGTAAAGATTGCATAACAAGAAAAAGTTACCATTGCTTCTGCCACTTTGTATGCCAACCATGCCATACCTTACCACATGCCAAAATGGTCAAAGTGATTAATAACCCTTCTTCTATTACATCTGAAAGAAAGCACATTTGTTTTCTTAAGCTCAATGCTGATGCATTAGGCAAGCTCATCAAATATTAACATCTAGATTTCCACCTTCTTATCTTCCATGCTTTTCCCTTTATTAATTGGATAGGTTAAATATCCTTTACCCATTGCATTTATATTTAGGATTGCTTCAAAGAAAGCATGCATATGTAGAATAAATTTCTGCAATGCATAACTAATTTGAGTTGAATCATTCTTTCCTTCTCGTAGAAACCTTGTTTTATTTGTTCCTGTGCTTTTTATATCTTCCCTAAGCTCTCATGCGGATGGTTGTCAGTTAATGTTGGTCAATGCTACAAGTATTCTTGTGGATGGGATGAATTTGTTATTTTTTGGTTGGAAGTCTGTGGATGTGTGGACGTTCAATTCATGCATTTTGTTTGGAAAGGGTTTTCTCAATTCTCCAATTGATTTTTGTAGATCTCGATAATTTTTTTTAAATATATTTGATCAATAATGTGAGGGTTGTAAGGAAATCATTGATATCATATGATTTATTTGAATTCCAGTTATCAGGATCCATTTCCAAATGATGGAATTCTATAATACTTAAAGCAATATCCCAAAATTTAGCAGAGTTGTTGTTTATCATGCGTTCATAAGTATTTCTAGCTTGTTGTGAAAAAATTAGATGAATGGAGAATTATTTCATGTAAAGCAATAGACAAAATTATGTGCAATGGAATGAATGCGAAAGTACAACTTATCAATTCAAATTCTTGCCTTTATCAACAGTACCAAGTTTTATAACCCTTAATAAATCAACGGCTCTTGGAGAAAAATCGTTAGGAAGAAGCCTATGCTTAGCTTGAGGAGAAGGACAAAATGCGATTTACCCTTCTTCTAGAACATACAATGAGATGAGGTATTATCTTTTGAAAGTAGGCATAGATGATTGAGTAGATGTTTTTTTAGTGAAAATAAGAAAACTAATGAAAGAACGACAATGAAGTTAGTGATAAAGAAGGTTGACATTTATTTGTAGAAATAGATTTCAATGGTATCTAACATAAAAAAAATATATGACTGGGGCATTGTATTTGACAGGAGAAATATTCTCTCTTGTGCAAGATTGACATGCATGTATAAGCATCAAGATGCATCACCACATAAATCTCCACTTTTGTGAGGAATGCAGGGAGATCTTGGTTTACCTCGTTATTTGATTATTAGGCACACCTTTTACTTTTTGAACATTTTGGATCGTATAAGAAGCATCAGGTTTCTTTCCTTATCTAGAAATAAATGAAGGCAATGTATGATTGCTACCTCAAATGCTCATAATGGTCAGCCATTCAGGACAAGCAGACCAATTAGGTGAATAAGATTTAGGTAGACTCTTAAATTTTCTTTCTCCCGAAAAAAAATAAAGCATCAATTGAATCAAGTTGTCTTCGACATATTTGCCTTGAGAGGAATTTCGTTTTTTATGTATTGAATTCATGATGAGATTAATTTGTTGGGGGTGAAAATCAAACAGAGCATATCACCCATATTCCGTGGACCAGCTTACATGACACAAATGAGACAATAAGACAACTCGAGTTTTATTGGATGGAGACAGTGAGACACTCCAGTTTGGATGGATGGAGGACTATTGGCAAACACTATGATTAGAAGAGGAAGGTGCCAAATACTTTCAAATTTGTAAAATGATTAGTTTCCTATTCAAGCATTATAAAGTAAGATTTAAACATGATTGGGAAGAAAATGACTTTTATATACAATGGTGTTATGCTTAATGTTAATGCAAACCAGAGCAAGTCACATGTTTACCTTGTCATCAATTATGTACAGATAATTTAAAAGTGAATATATTCGTAGTGCATTTACAAATTGGGAAACATTTAGATTGCACAACATATCACATCTCTCTTCATCTATGCTCTTCTTCCATATGCTACCGACTTACGACATTTCCTTTGCAACTTTTGGTGCAATTGCTAGTATATAACATGAGAAATTTAAAGAGAGCTATGTTTATATATTTAGCAAGGGATATGACATCCTTAATTTCATTATAACATATTGCATAAAAAAATATCCTAAAATTACAAGCACTTTCTTAAGGTATTGGTTTTCAACGTATCAATCATGTTTTTGCAGAACCTTTGTCAATAGCATTTGTTATATTTTACAAAGCTTGGAACATAAGAAAGAGTAGTGTAACTTTGCAAAAACATACTTAAATCTAGCTACAAGGTATTTTTTAAGGGATAGTATTGTAGGCAATTATTCTGGTTTGAAAATTCATATTCAATAAAACAACATGTAATTTACTATTAAAATTGGTAAATTTTTGGTGAATATCATCCATTTAATCATATATTGTAAAAAATAGGTGAATTTTTAACCAAATTGACGACTATTTTTGTTTTCTTCGGGAAATGTCCAAAAATAACCCATTTGTGAAATCTCGGCCCTAAAATTTTTCTATCCTTAATAGGATCATTGATTGAATAAAACATGATTTTTTTTTTTCTCATTAACAATGGCACTTTTATTATTTGAAAAAATTATCAATTTACAAATGTCTTTTCTGTAGATCTCGAAAGACCTAACATGATATGCATACCCTGGTAGCCTATGAGGAAAGCCTCATGCTAAATGTTATATCACTTTTTATAAAGGTCAACATAAACAAGAAAAATTAACTTGGATATTACTAGTGGATTGTCAACCTTTAACTAACACATTTTACTAGTGGAATAATAAAAAAGAGGGCATATATCAAGATATTAATTTCCGTAACAACAATATTAAAGGTTGAAACCTACATATATATATATTTATATGTATAAATACACATGTACTCACACACCTTTCACAACCCGAAAATGCAAGCAATATTGAAGATAGATCATAGATAGAGGGGCGAAAATGTTGACACATCTAGACTAGACAAATTGTTTATCTAAAATCCTCTTTTATAATATTGTCTTGTGTTATGAATGCAAAAGTGCAGTTGGATAAACCATAACCTCTCTTAGCCCTTTTACTTTTGGTGTGCATGATAACTCTAACATAGTTATCTCATATGAACAAGCCAATTATAAGACCATTTTCAGAGAGAAATTCTAAAGGATAATATTTTAAGGTGATGGTTTATTTCCACCAGTACTTGAGTTACTATGTGAGTATTAATCAAGTTTGACTATAGGTTTCTATTCTAAGAGCGAGAATAAAGCATATTGCAACTATATTTGAGAGTACAATATACACATACTAATAATTCAAGTGAAAATTAAATAATGTTGATAGAACCAATTGTTTTATATAACAATGGATGAGAAGATTTCTAGTGATAAGGATAAATTTAAATAATTGTAGTATTTAGAGATTAGATTCTCTTTTGCATGTCAAGTAAAATTTATCATTATTCATAAGGAGAGGGGTTTACTTCCCACTTAGTTATACAACACAAAAGATTCAATTACTTTTAGGATGATAAAGAGGTTTCAGTCCTTGTACCTACATTTTGGTTGGGTAGAACACTTTACATCAGATAAAAAATGTAGGTTGTTTCCACAACAAAATTCATAGTGGTTCCCCATACCAGTAGCATTGGCATAATTTACCTAGGGGTACTTCATTTTGCCAAGTGAATAACTTAATTCAAATTCAAAGAGATTATCAGTTTCATACTATGAGCCCATTTGCCACTAATGCCTTCCAATGAATGGATACATTTTGGGTGCTTTTCCTTTTAATTCTAATTCAATCTATTAATGAACTTGGTATTATATTGTATTGCTGAATAATTTTATTTAGCAAACATTTTTGTGAGAAGGTTCCTCAAGTTCTTTGCTACTAATGGTTTACCAAACAAGATATTGTTCTTCGATCCCCAACGCCCCCCATGGTTCTGTAATCACTTGCCATTTAACAAGACAGATGCCCTCATTTTGATTCCTCCTCCATAAAATTTAAAGAAGGTTTTCTTGATTTTTTCTAAATTACCTTTTCCTCCATAAAATTTAAAGTAGGTTTTCTTGTTTTTTTTCCAAATTACCCTTTGGAGTGTAATCCAAAGAAAGCTAAAACACTGGTATAGCTTCCAACACATATTTATCTAAGATCAATTTGCTAAAGCATTGGTATAACTTCCAACACATATTTAACTAAGGTCAATCTTCCCCACCTCCGACAACCATTTGTTACAACATTTGTGAATTATGATTTCAATCCTTTTTGGAAACCATCCCCAATTTGCTTTCCCATATGCATTGGGATTTAAAAGAAAGCCCAAATACTTGAATTCATCATGAAAATTGGATGATTTTTCTCGAAAGAAAACAAATACTTGAATTAATCATGAAAATTGGATGATTTTTCTTGAAAGAAAAGCGATTACCATGACTTCAAACTCTTGATGCAAACCATTGAGACAAATGACATACTTCCAAATGTTTATTTCCATTCCTATAGCAATCTTGTAACTCCCAAAATAACTTGCAATTTTTTGGCCTACTTGATATAACCATTTTTAACGACCAAGACACTATCAATAGATAACAAATGAGTTATGTTGTCCTACCAACCTTGACACTAGTAATGATTCCAAACTTTTTTCATCTATGGTGGCCCTACTCAAACCTTCATTTACAAGAACAACAAGTAAAGGAGAAATTGGATAAATGGATCTCAACCTTCTAGTGGCCTTAAAAAAAATTGAAGTTGCACCTTTGATAAGAATAAGTGAAAATGAATAAATACAAGTTATAAGCCATTTCATCATATGAAGGGAAAAACCAACATGAAGAAGCATTAAATTAAGATAAAGCTAATTGGTCTTGTCATATTCCTTTGATAAGTCCACTTTTAAGACCATAGTTGGATGCTTGTTTTTTATTTTCTTTTATTTTTAATTTTGTGTACAAATCCTCTTATGTAGCCTTATAGCTTCATGAATGTCTTTCAACTAAAAAAATAAAATTTCTCTTGGGAGATCATTGAAGAATAAATTCTTTTAATTTTGATTGCTAGGATCTTAGCAATGATTTTGTATCCACAATTACACAACAAAGTAGGTTTAAAATCCTCAAATGACTTAGGGTTATTCTTCTTTGGAATTAATGCTAAGAAGGTAGATTTGAAGGCTTCTAATACCTTTCCAATCCTCTTGATCTCTTCCAAAGTCCTAATTAAATCCTTGTCCAAAAGCTCATATAAAACCATTAGAAGCTCAATAATGCACCCATTTAAAGCTAGGGCTTTTATCCTTCTTGAAGGAAAACTAACACAACAATGAGTTCCTCCTTGAAAATTTATTCTATCAACATCTAGTAATTCTCTTCAGTGGAAAAGTTTTGAAAATAAGTGATTAACTTTAGGATTTTAGTTATGTTGTTCATATCAGGCTCATTATAGAGTGCATTGAAATATGATTCCTCCATTATATTAATCCTCATTCGGGGATTAACATAGCAATAGGAAAACTTTGTATTTTCATCACCTTTTTCCATTCACATTGCCCTAATTTTTCATCTCCAATTAGCTTATCTTTGAAAAAAAAATTCCTCAATTTTTTCTACTAAATCCTTAACCTTCATTTTTTTCTTCTTCTCGAAGATACCTTTTAAATTTCTCATATACAACTTTGAAATCTCTTTTTCTACTTCCCTCAAATTCATTGTCTAAATTCTTCTGTTTGTTTGTTACGCATGTTTCTACAATCTCTTTTATCTTCTTTAGAGAAATTGTGGACTGAAATTGATCATATATTCGTAAATTGTCATGGATATTCCAGTGGATAATTTGCAACAACATATCTAGTAAAATATATTCAAAAATATAAAATATACACTATGAGGGTTTACTTCTCTGTAGATTTCTGGATCTATAAATTACTGTTTATTGTGTATGCATGCAAATTATAATTATGTAGAAAATAGAGAACACCGAAATAAACTCACAACCACAAATTAACACAAGATATAACTAGAGAATTTTTTTTTCGAGAGAACTTAGCTAGAAGGTGAGGACATTCTTGTAATGCCTCGTAATAATAATAATACTAATAAATAAATAAAATAAAATAATATTAATATACAAGTGAATAAATAATAAATAATAAAGAAAATATAATAATAGTAGATAAATAATAATTAATGAAAATAATATAATAATAAAAAACAAAGAAAATAGTAAAAAATAATATGGAGTTCTAAATAAATAGATATTAAAATAAACTATAAAAATAGTAAAAATGAGTTAAGTTAACAAAAAAGTAACAAAAAAAATAAAATAAAATAAGAAAGAGTTAAATTAAGAGAAATATTGAATTAAGTAAAACTTAAAATAAAGGAATAAATGTTGGCATGTTGACACATGGAATGTGTGCATGAGGATCCCTTTCCATTTTTGGAATCATTTGGTCTATTTAATAGACAATGAGAAAGATGCGGTTATGCATTCATTCCTTTGGAAGAAAAGTGTTGTGAAGCAAATGATTCCTTGACAATAGTACATTGATTGAGGGCTCACGGGTGGCCAATTGTAGAAAGATTATGTGTGACTGAGCTTATAATTAAGTGAAGCGTTGTCCCCAAAAAATTTGTTGTAGTTAGCAAGATTCAAATAGCGTTCAACTCCGAAATCACAAGTAAGGAATATCGTTGCTACAGGTAAGTCATCTCTACTCATGTTTTTCTAGAAATTCTATTTTAATTAGTTGAATAGTTGTCTGTTGACTATTAATCATATAAATTGACATTATTAGTTGTTGCGCCGAGAGGCGCATTCTACAACCTAGTCGATGCGTAACGTTGTCCGTCCAAAGCTCATAATTTTTTTAAATAATTGGATAAATAAAAATTTAATGCCGGATCATAAAAAAATTTAAATAATTGTATAAATAAATAATTACAAATATATTAACCCATCACAATTTGATCATTATTATTCACATTCGCTTGATTTTTGTTCGCTGAGTTGCTGGGTTTGTTGGCTTTTATTTACGAACACTCAAAAAAGAGGTATGGTAAATAAATAAAAATATAAATAAAGTGGATGTATGGTAAATAAATAAAACCTATTTTTATACTTCAGAGGTATGGTAAATAAATAAAAATATAAATAAAGCAGAGGTATGGTAAATAAATATTATTTATTTATTTATTTCCGAGGAATAAACTTCTGCGAGAACCCGGCGCACTCCCAGAATATCCGGATGGTACGCGCGATAAACTCGTCAACGCTATTTTACGACACCCATGACCTCCCTGGACACGCGAGAGGGACCCACGTCTGGCTCGTACTAGTTGAGCTATCCCTTGGGGCTTAAAAAACCCCTTTTTATACTTACTTCGTAGGTATGGTAAATAAATAAAACATAAATAGACCTGGAGGTATGGGAAATAAATAAAACCTCTTTTTATATTTACTCCATAAACCTCTTTACATCTACCAAAACTCAAAAAGGAGCTTTTTTTTAGGTGAAGCCTATGGGCCACCTGCTACTATGGGAAAATTATTATTAATACCATGTGGCCAACATTATGGGCCAAATATCATATTTAAAAAGAGGTATAGTAAATAAAGAAATAAAAAAGAGGTATAAAGAGGTATGGTAAATACATAAAAATATATCAAATATGATTAGAAATCAACATCTAAGTATATACCAAGCCTATGGGCCAAATACCATGGTAAATAAAAGAGATATGGTAAATAAATATAAATATAAATAAACCATAGGTATGGTAAAAAATAAAACATCTTTATATATTTTGTAGTTAAGACTAATCCTAAACCCACGGGTTTTGAACAGGTGACCTTGCATACAGAGTGCCTTAACAATGCACCCCATCACTGATTGCTCTACACCATGTGGGCAAACCTCTTTTTATATTTACTCAATACTCATATTTATATTTATGAACACTTTGAAAAAAAGATTTTATTTAGTTGAAGCCTATGGGCCAAATACCGTGGGCTAAATTATTATTAATAGCACACAAAAAAACATTATTAACCCTAATATTAATATAAAAATAAAAATAAAAATAATAATAATAATAATAATATTATTATTGAATCTAATATTCATATTCATATTATTAAATTTAATAACTTCGAATTAATACAATATTACATTTTTTATATTATAATATATATTAATATATCATGATATATATTAACTCTAGATATATATTGGAGGGAAGAATAAAGACATAGAGTTATAAAGGTGGAGAGATGGGAAGTCACAAGGGAGATATGAAGATAAACTGAAGGAGAGGGGAGAGGAGAAATGAAGAGAGAGATGGGGAGAGGAGTGAGAGAGGTAGAGAAGGGTAAGAGAGGGAGAGGGAGAAAAAAATATGGAGGGGTCAGGGAGAGAGAAGGAGAGAGGGAGGAAGATAATGAGAGGATTGGAGAGAGAGAGAGAGAGGGGGGAGAGGTAGGAGAGATAGGGAGAGAGGGGAAGGAAGAGAGAGAGGACTTGAGAGATAGGAGGAGAGAGGGAGGGAAGAATAAATACATCGAGAGTTATAAGTGGAGAGAGAGAGGGAGTCACATGGGAGATGGAGAGAGAGAGAGTGTATGTTTAGGGGTGGGATAAAGAGACAAAGAAGAGATATGGACAGAGGGAGGGAGTGAGGGAGAGATGGAGGGATATATATAGAGAGAGAGAGAGAGATGGGGGAAGAGAGATGGAGTTAGGAGAGAAAGTGAGAGAGAGGAAGGATGAGAGAGAGGACTGAGAGAGAGGAGGAGAGTGATGGGGGGGGGGATAGAGGGGGGTAGGAAAGATCTGGAGAGAGAGGATTGAGAGATAGGAGGAAAGAGGGATGGAGAGAGGAGGAGAGTGGGATGGATAGAGAGATGGAGTTGGAGGGGAATAGAGGGAGGGAAGAAGAAATACATAGAGAGTGAAAAGTGAAGAGAGAGAGGGAGTGACAAGGGATAGCTAAAGAGAGAATGTATATGTTTGGGGTGAGATAAAGAGACAAAAGAAGGATATATGGAGAGAAGTGGGGAGAGAAGGCGAGAGGGAGGGATATACTAATAGAGTTGGGGAGAGAGAGAGAGAGAGAGAGAGAGAGAGAGAGAGAGAGAGAGAGTTTGGTGGGAGAGAAGGGAGAGAGAGGAAGGAAGAGAGAGGACGTGAGAGAGTGAAGAGAAGGAGGGAAAGAGATATGGAGTTGGAGGGGGAGAGAGAGGGAGGTAAGAAGAAATACATAGAGAGAGAAAGGTGGAGATAGAGGGGGAGTGATAAGGAAGATGGAGAGAGAGGGAGAGAAGATAACAGGAGTAAATAGAGATAGAAGTGGGGGAGAGGGAGAGAAGGGGAGACAAAGATATAGATGGAAGGTGAAGAGAGGGAAAAAGAGAGAGATGGAGAGAGGGAGGGAGGGACAGAGAGATTGATAGATATGGTGTGGGAGAGTGTGTATGTTTGGGGGGATTTAAGAAAAAGAGAAAAACAAGGAGAGATGGAGATGGATATAGATATAGATGGAGGGGCGAGAGAGGGAAGAATATTTCTTGCACTAGATGCATTGATTTCAGTATAGATGGTGATTTCTAATCTTATTTGATTTCTTGCACTAGATGCGTTGATTTTAGTGTAGATGGTGATTTCTAATCCTATTTGATTGCTTGCACTATATGCATTGATTTCTATGTAGATGGTGATTTCTAATCCTATTTGATTGTTTGCACTAGATGCATTGATTTTAGTGTAGATATTGATTTCTAATGATATTTGATTTCTTGCATGAGATGCATTGATTTCAATGTAGATGATTTCTAAACCTATTTGATTTCTTGCGCCAAATGCATTAATTTCAATGTAGATGGTAATTTATAATCCTATTTGATTGCTTGCACTAGTCTATGCATTGATTTCAATGTAGATGTTCATTTCTAATTATAATTCAGATTGCTTGCACTAGATGCATTGATTTAAACGTATATGATTTCTAATCCTATTTGATTGCTTGCACTACATGCATTGATTTAAGTGTAGATGGTGATTTCTAATCCTATTTGATTTCTTGCGCTAAATGCATTGATTTCAATGTAGATGTTGGTTTGTAATCATATTTTCTTACTTGAACTAGATGCATTCATTTGAGCGTAAATTTTGATTTCTAATACTATTTGATTGCTTGCATTAGATGCATTGATTTTAGTGTAGAAGTTGTTTTCTAATCTTATTTGATTGCTTTCATTAGATGCATTGATTTTAGTGTAGATGTTGATTTCTGATTTGATGTAATTGGATGTATGATGGTACATTAATTTTAAAGTGATTGGATTAACAATGTGCATTGATTTCAGTGTAAGCACAAAAAATTATTGACAATGTACATTGATTTTTGTGTTATAGTAATTCAACCTATTAATATTGGAGAACAAGAGAGATAGGGGATGATGTTTATACAACAACTTGACCTAAAGATTTAAATGGTTTACAATATGAAAATATGACAAGGGTGACAATAATAATAGTAGAAGAAAATATTTTGAGATTGATCACAATGAAGACTATTTGTAATTGACAACATTTTTATTATTCACATTTTCTATCAACCAAAATTACTATTGTCAATTTTCTTTTAAAATTTGTATTTCATCTTTTTTCATCATTAAAGTTATTAACAATATTTATCATCTCAACAAACTGAGGTAACTAAGAAAATTTAAAATTAAAATTGCGAGGTTAATTTTACACATATTTAGCATATTTAAAATGACTATATTAATATTAGATACACTTACATATTATTGATAAAATTTTTCATATCTTTGATAGATTTTCCTTGGCCACATATGACTGAAACTTTCCTAGATCTATCTTAACTCTGGATCTATCAAGCACCGAGAGGGATCAAATATCTCAAGGTGCAAACCTTTCCTCAAGTTTTTCACTCAAAAAGAGGTTTGCACCTAGAGAGATTTGATCCTTTTCAGCGCTTGAGAGATCTAGAATTAAAATGGATCTAAGTTGGTATACCTTAATTTCAGGTTGTTACATATGGTATCAGAGCAAGATTACAACTCATAGGGCCTAAAAGCCTTTATCACACTCTCCATAATATGATGGATTTTTGAAATTAGTTGAATACAAAAAATAAATAAGAGACTTTGAACTTCGTTCTGAATCTTATCTAGATGCTAATCGTTAATATATCCATATTTTTCCAGCTAGTTCATACTTTTAGTGAAAATAGTTTATATTGACTTACCCAATATTCTATTCCGCTTTCGCTTGACAATGTAACAATTCTTTAAAAATGATTGTTAGTTAATATATTTCCATATGTTAATATAAGACTCTTAATATTAATGTTAGATAAGCAAAAGGGTGGGAGTACCTGAGTTCACATCCAATTTTACATGAGATTATTATTGAGTATTAGTGTAAATATGCTAGATTATAATTTATTATGGATATTTATTTTTATATAACAAATAAAATAATTAGTATGTGTATGTGGAGTGGTCGAAAAATTCATGAGATTTCAGAAAGAGACCCAAATCACCCATACCTCCACACAAGCTCTTTTTTGTTATACCCATGTTCATCCCCTGGCTTGATGAGTGACCTTGAACATGACCTAGGTGCACATGTGGACTCTGCATAGAAACCCTAACACAATTCAAAACCCTGATCATAACAAGTTCGTTAAAATGATCAAAGTCCCTTTTGCTGGCATGCATATTTTGGAATGTATTATTATAATTGCATGTATTCATACTTTAAAATGTATTTATTATAATATATTTTATTTAAAAATAAATAAATTAAAGTAATTTAATTATTCACCTATGTTTTTATTGGTATTATTGTTGGTATAAGTATTTTAATTTACACGAAAAAAGAGTTGGAAGTCCGTAAATCGTAGAAATCTAATTCAATTTAGTTAATCCTATGACTAGGGGAGAGGCTTCTATTGTTGTGCAAGGACCAGTAGTAGTTATAATACTGGTCCTACACATCCATCAAACATAAATTACAAACTCACTAAAATATGCACATAAATATTTGATAATAAGTTATATAAGTTATATAAATATGTCCAAAATGGGCCCAGTTTGTGACTAGACCAACAACTGTCATACACCAAGTCTTAACATCACAAGTTGACAAGACCTATTGTCTCAAGTACCTCCAGTTATGAATTACCAACTAAGGAAAAATGCACTACAAAACATTACAATGCTTTCCATCCAAAAGTACAGTTATCCCATCAAACAGTCACCCACTGATTTTGCATTGGGGCAATAGATCTCATTGCTGAGTAACACCTGGACAAGGACTGGGTAACACCTGCACAAGGACTGGGTAACACCTGCACAAAAATAGGTGAAATGTGTGTCAGCCATATGTACATGTCTGTTTAACCATTCAACCTATTGAAGACATTAAATGACACCATTCAATTCAGGAAATAGTTCACCCAACCTTTCATTTCAAGAATTAAACACAACAGCCCTGGAATTACAGGAATTAAATTCAGGAAAGCATTTCAATTTAGGAATTAAATTCAGGAAAGCACAAGGATCAACCATGAAAGCTTTTCAGCCATTGGATCATGTACAAATCAATCCACAACACATAATTAAATTTGGGAGATGGCAATCCATGCCAATCTTCCCTACCAATTAAATTCTAGATCATAAAACTATAAAACATCAACTCTTACTGCATTTGAGGCATTCATTATACTCTTAAGCTACTGCTGACATACATTCAGAGTTTTCAGACAGTGTTCCATTCATTTTGCAGACATACAGTTTTCAGAAAGTGAGTTTTCAGACAGTGAGTTTCCATTTTGCAGACATACAATCCTTTTCAGATAGTGTTCGAGACATACAGACAGAGTGTGCTCAGTGTTACATTCCAGAGAGAGTGTGTGCACAGTGTTACATTCACTCTCTTCATCAGTTGCTGGAGACATACAAGTATTTCGTTGTTCTTGAATAATGTTATTCAAGATATTGAGTACTTTATCATTATTTTAGTTGAGAAACTATGTTAAGTTTGTAAGTAATGAGAGTTATGTTTATAAGAAAATCACATAGATTAAAGAAGCTATGAGTGTTCAAATTAGCTTACTAATTAGCTACTCCAAATTTCAAGTTGGAATTTTTCTAAACCTTTAAGTCCAGTATTGAGTAAAATCTTTCAAGAAATTGTTCCAACACACAGTCCCCTAAGAACAGTACATCAATTTATGTGGAGCAAATGTAGTTGTTAGCGTTCAGGCTATTACAAGTCCATGTAGCTAACAGCATTCAGGCTATTACAAGTCCATGCAGCTAACAACGTTCAGGCCATTACAAGTCCATGTAGCTATTTCTAGTTTCCTACAATATAAATGTAGTTGCCTCCTCCTTTTGTTGTGCTTATTAACTAGATTTGGATATTGACTTTATATTGAGTAAAATCTTTCAAAATTTATAAGAACAGCAACCTACTAACTACATAGGAACAACAACCTACTAACTACATAGGAACAATGCCCTTCAAAATTTATAAGAACAACAACCTACTAACTACATAGAAATAGTGCCTATCGGGTAGAGGGTTTTCCTAAGAAAAACAATGGATTCATAAACCTTGAACGCCTACACACAGTCCATGTCCAAAGATAAGTCCATTTTAAAACAGGCACTTACTGATTTTAGACAAGTCCATGTAGCTAACAGCCATGTAGGTATCACATATCTTTCTCGTGTTGATATTACAAGTAATACATAATTGACAAGTAATACTTCAATGTCAATTAATTCACAACAAACATACATTTCTAGTTGCCTACAATATAAATGTAGTTGCCTCCTCCTTTTGTTGTGCTTATTAAGCAGATTTGGATATTGACTTTATATTGAGTAAAATATTTCAATAAAAATAGTTCTAACACACAGTCCATGTCCAAAGATAAGTCCATTTTAAAATAGGCACTTACTGATTTTAGACAAGTCCATGTAGCTAACAGCCATGTAGGTATCACATATCTTTCTCATGTTGATATTACAAGTAATACTTCAATGCCAATTAATTCACAACAAACAACTGAAGATTTCATGTTATTAGCAAAAATTTTGGAATTCATACATAATTATAGTTTACTCTATACAATTGTGTTGTAATACTTATCAAATTTCTTAACGATGTTGGAAATTGCAGGTTGTAGCCATGCCAAGAGTTTCTATTGTAGATCGGATAAGGAACAGGAGGCGAGGGAGAAGGGGGGCCCAACTGTGGAGCAGTTCATCAGATGAGGATGTCAATTCTCCCATTGCTCCCAGTAATGTAGTTGAAAAGGACACCGTGGTTGCAGATCATCCCAACCCACCATCAGCCACAGAGCCACCTTTGACCACAATACAAAGTGCAATTTCAACAAAGAAAATCAGTGCAATCAGAGGTTGGTCAAAGTAAGACATGCTCACTGCAATTGATGACATCGAGTTTAAGGGATATTCAATCCATGCATCTGCAAAAAAACATGGTATTGCTGCCTCTAACATACATTATTGGATAAATGGGTTGACTAATACAAAGTGTAGAGGGTTTGTTACAGTCATGACTGAAGAGGAGGAGGATGAGGTGGTGGAGTGGTGTAAGGAGATGGCCCAATTGGGACATGGGTTAGAGCTTATACAACTTAAATCCACTATAGCTAAAATCTTTCAAGGGAGGCCAAACCCCTTTAAAGATGGTTTTCCTGGTAAGTCATGGTGGAGTGGGTTTAAAAAGAGGCATCCAGACCTTGTGTTACGTACAGCGGAGGGCCTTGACAGAGACCAGGCTTTAAATCTACGCCCTGCAATTGTTTCCAAGTTCTATAACACTCTTTCTGCTGCATATGACCAGCACTCATATGCCCCAAACCATATATGGAACTGTGATGAAACAAGCTTACAGGCAGGAAGAAATTGTGGTATGCAGGTAATTGCCAAGAGAGGGAGTAGAAATGTGCCTAAGATATTGCCTAAGAGCAGGGAGTGGATCACAATTCTTGCCTGTGTCAATGCAATTGGTTCATCAATACCAAGATTTTATCTATTTAAAGGTAAAACTCAACTAAAAAATTATATACAGAATTGTGAACCAAGGGCATGCATGGCTGCACATCCACATGCATGGATGACAAAGGAACTATTCCTAAATTGGCTTTGCCACTTTGCTGCTTCTGTACTGGGTGGTGTCTCGCCTGAAAACAGGCACTTACTGATTTTAGATGGCCATGGAAGCCACATGGTTGTGCAGAAAATCGAGGAGGCCAATAAGTTGGGCATTGACCTGTTAACATTGCCGGCTCATACTACTCACAGATTGCAGCCCCTTGATGTGAGCGTGTTTGGGCCTTTCAAGAACTATTTCAGGGTCGAGCGAGCTTCATGGATGGAAAAGAATCCAGGGGTGGAAGTAAAGAGGTTTGAGCTAGCTGAGCTTGCAAGTAAAGCATTTAAAAGGGCTCTCACACCTTCTAATATCAAGGCTGGATTTAGGAGGACTGGTATATGGCCACTCAATTTTGATGCTCTTATGCATGATACCACATGTAGCCAAGCATTTGAAGTGGAAGGTCAAGAAGCAAAGAACTTAGAAGAGCATGTTGGTGCCCAAGAAGATGTACTGGTTGCTGAAGGTATAATGTCCCTTTCTAAAGGGTTGTTCTGTGGTGGTGATGATGCTGAGCATGTCAGTGAGACAGTTCAGTGATGAACCAACTAACAATATCAATGAGGCTATGACACCCACTGATGCAGCTGACAATGAGCAATTGACCATGCCAACCCAAGTAAGTGCACCATCATGGCTGGCAGAGGCCGTGATGAATATCACTGGAAATAATGTAACATCCACCAATGAGGATGAAAGCATGGACATGCCTTCACAACCATCAGGGTTGAACACCGAACTTGTTCATTATTTTGTGGACAATGGATCACTAGAAGAGGAGCCTATTCAACATGAAGTACCTGAAGAAGACAACAATGGGGGCCATTCAGTTGTCCCAGAAGATGAAATCCAGCAGGCAGGTCTGGAAAAGCAGAGATTACTTGGTGCATTCCTAAAGCTACTAGTAGAGAGAGTGAAGGCCTCATCAAGGAACTCAGCCTCAGATTATCTTCGTTTAGGGAGGAGTTCACAATTGCTCACATCTGAAGACTATATGAATTTAATGTTCGAGTCTGAACGTAAAAAGAATGAAATTCAGGAAGATAAAAAGAGAAAGAAGGAGTTAGCCAATGAAAAGAGGGTTGCAAGGATTGCAACAGCAGAAGCTCGAGCAAAGGAAAGGTTGGAAAGACAAAAAGCAAGGGAAGATAAGGAACATCAAAAGCAATTGGCAAGGCAACAGAGAGAGGCAAGAAAGGTTCAACAAGAGTTGGAAAAAGGACAAGGGGTGACAAGCAGAGAAGACCATGGTTCAAGACAGTTTGAGGCAAATAGGTTGATGTCTAACACGCTGGACCACATTGCAGAGCAGACACCATCATTTCAAGACCTGATTAACATCCAAGTCCCTAGCCATCAGGCAGGGGTTAGGCCCACCTCTTATACCCCTACCAGTGCAGGTTTGAATCCTAATTGTGTTTATATGACACCTGCAGTTAGTGCTGGGGTTAGTAACACAAGTGGACACTTGGGCTACTCAGTCCCACCATGGCTACATGGAGAAAATTGGAGTCAACCATATGCCAACATTCAGGCACATCCTAATCATCCAATGTTGGGCAATCCACCATACTTGGGCAATGCAGGAAATGGAAGCCATCAAGCATAGAGGTGCCATGACTTAATTTTTGTAACTACAAGACACTGTGATTTTGGTAAGGATCAAATAGGTTTGCTAATGATAGCATCCATGGATGTTTGGGAAGCTACAAACATTTTCAAATTAGTATGTATAAAATAGTGTCTAAATCCTACAAGTTTGTTAATCTGTTGAAGTTATAGCCTTAGCCTATATCAGATTTTTTATGAAGTTATATATCAAATAGTTTATAATTCCTACATATCAAACAGTTTCTAAATCCTACAAGTTTTTTAATCTGTTGAAGTTTTAGCCTTAGCCTATATCAGATTTTTGAATTCATAATTGAACAAAGAAATTGAATTCATAATTGAATTGAACATCATTAACAAAACAATCTGATTGCATCTAAACAAACTATCCCTTGAACATTACATGCTCTTTTGATGAACAGAAACAGATACCAATAATCCTGTTAAATAACAAGTATCATCAAAATTCATTGCAAACTTCATCAATCAAAATCACTCAATAAAAAGGAGGTGAAAATCACTCAATAAAAAGGAGGTTAACATACTCAGCTTTGTGGTGGTTATACCTCTGCTCTGTGGTGGTTATACAAAGAAATTGAATTGACCATAATTAACAAAACAACCTGATTGCATCTAAACAAACTATCCCTTGAACATTACATGCTCTTTGATGAACAGAAACATATACCAATAATCATGTTAAATAACAAGTATATCAACACGGGGAGCAATTGATTCCTGATCAAGACATTATAGCCTTAGCCTATATCAGTTAGATCAACACGGGGAGCAATTGAAGTTATAGCCTTAGCCTATATCAGATTTTTGAATTCATAATTGAAAAAAGAAATTGAATTCATAATTGAATTGAACATCATTAACAAAACAACCTGATTGCATCTAAACAAACTATCCCTTGAACATTACATGCTCTTTTGAAGAACAAAAACAGATACCAATAATCCTGTTAAATAACAAGTATCATCAAAATTCATTGCAAACTTCATCAATCAAAATCACTCAATAAAAAGGAGGTGAAAATTACTTGCTAACTTCATCAATAAAAATCATTGAATAAAGGAGGATACTCTCAACAAAGAAACTGAATTCATCTTGCAAAAAAGGTCTATGACACCAAATTCCAACTTGGATTTTGGCCCATTGCCCCACTCTGAAAATGTGTCTTGCAATGAGAACAACCATGATTGAATGATCCTACCTCTTAATTGGTTAAAAATAAGTGGATTATAAAGATCATAACTGCAAAACAATGATACCTTGAACAATCAATAGAGGGTGTGAACAAAGAAATTGAATTCATAAATTTTTTCAACATTATTAACAATATAAAACATTATAAAACATTATTAACATACTCGGCTCTGTGGTGGTTAAACCTCGGCTCTGTGATGCTTATACAAAGAAATTGAATTCATAATTGAATTGAACATCATTAACAAAACAACCTGATTGCATCTAAACAAACTATCCCTTGAGCATTACATGCTCTTTGATGAACATAAATAGATACCAATAATCATGTTAAATAACAAGTATATCAACACAGGGAGCAATTGATTCCTGATCGAGACATGCCACCAGCCCTACTGACTAACCATTTATTTGAAAAAAGAGAGGTAGAAAAGATGTTTGGCATACATACTTTTGTAAGGTCATATTTAACATTTATCAACATAAATAGAAATTAGTGCAATACTGCATTCAATACTAGCCTTTGTCAAGTTGTGAGAGCCAAGATTTATACCTCCTGATTTAGAAATTGAGAAGTCAACATGTTCCAATTTCATCCAAGGTGGAGTGTGAATCAGAGCTAATGAATGAAGAATTACCTATGCATTTGGATACATAAGGAAAGGAAACTAACTCCAATGCAAGTAAATTCAACAAATTCACTTTCCATTAACATCAATGCATGGGCATACCATCAAATCACACTACAATTGAATTCCCCTATCAATCTATATCAACCTCAAACTATATCCATGCAGTATCACCTCAGCAATGACTGGCCCCCATGGCACGTAGGCGAATCCACCTGTTGTACGTCAGGTATCCCACACAACATAATAGTATTTGTAGCATAAAGTAGCATAAAGTATGTTTTTATTTAATTTTGCACTAAATTTGATAAGGATTTATTAAATTCACAGTCAACTTTGCACAATTTAATTTTTTTTTGGAATTTTTCGAAGTATGGAATAAATTTATAAATTCAATTTTAAATAGTTAAAAACACTACCTAACCCCAAAAAAGAATTGTAATTGTAACAAAAATGTATCATAAAAATTCATTATTCATTGCAAACTTCATCAATCAAAATATCTCAATAAAAAGGAGGTGAAAATTACTTGCTACTTCATCAATAAAAATCAGTGAATAAAGGAGGATACTCTAAACAAAGAAACCGAATTCATAAGAAAAAAAAGAAATGGAAATTTTCAAGTGTTCAAATTCCCCAATGCTATCTTATCACTTATAAAAAAAGAAACACTTATAAACAAAGAAAGGGACAAAAGTGGACCATTCATTCATACAGTGTTGTATTTTATTCTTCTCAGGTCTGCTTCAACCATTGAAAGAAAATTTCCTTGGTTTATAAACTAACCATTGATTGCAAGAAGTGGCATAAATTGCAGGTGATGTTTCCATGAAGAGAGCCTAGGGTGTTGTTGAATATATAACTATTGTGGAATCCATTGTATAGGTTTCCATCCTCATGCTACAGATTTAGAAACATGGAGTAGATGCATTCATGCAAACTTGTGTTCTGTAGCATCCAATTTCTTGACCTACAGAAGAACAGACAGTGGAAGATATGCAATTGTTGTAGCTTTGAATATTGTGAATCCTAAATCTTGTGTAGTTCTATTATGCAGGAGGTTTGAAGAGTCTATATTCCTAGCCTATGTAAAGTAGCATCTGATTTGTTGAGCTATGAAAAAAGCCTAAATTTCACTGCAAAATTACTCTAATAAGGGAGGGGAGGTGGATCCTCTTGCATCATTCAAGTTTCAACAATAAACCCAATGATAAATCAAGCATATCAAATACAACATGTATGTTGGGGTTGGTGTTACCAACCATTGGATATCACTATAAGTGTGGAAAAAGATTGGTTGGAGAAGCAAGGTTGACTTCAGGTTTCATATCCCCTAACCTCTTTTAAGTTGACATAAAATGAGCAATAAGAATGAACAATAAGAAGAATTTGGATTAAATTAACATATGAAATATCCTTCAAAGAAGTTTTGTAATTCATGTCCAAAGTTAACTAACTAAAAAGCCAAACAGAGGCATCGAAGCTCTAATACTAGTAGTTGGGGAACAAATATGATATAGTATTTGCAGGAAGGACAACCTATCAATCTACACAGAGATTAAAATGTCTAAATTGTGGAACCCTAAACCCTAAACATAGTAAACCCTAAACACAGTAAAACCCTAAAAACAGTAAACCCTAAACAATGTAAAACCCTAAACACAGTAAAACCTCTCAGATCTAAGCAAATTTATTTATTTATTTTATTTTTATTACGGAAATCCTATAATCATATGGCCCAACCATAATATAAACCTCTCAACGCATAAACAACAACCAACATTCGATTTTAATTTGAACTCAAAGCAGGATGGTCACAACCTTAAAAAACCCACCTTACAGAGATTCAATGCACACACCCAACGTTGATTAATTAAATATCAAAGCCTTTCCAATTACAACCCTAAACCATAAACACAATAAAAGCCTAAACACAGTAAAACCTCTCAGATCTAAGAAAATTTTATTTTATTTTATTTTATTTTTTTATTGCGGAAATCATCTAATCATATGGTCCAACCATAATATAAACCTCTCAATGCATAAACAACAACCAGCATTCGATTTTCATTTGAAATCAAAACAGGATGGTCACAACCTTAATAAACCCAACTTAAGGAGATTCAATCCACACACCCAACGTTGATTAATTAAATATCAAAGCCTTTCCAATTACAACCCTAAACCCTAAACACAGTAAAACCACAGTAAAACACAGTAAAACAGTAAATAAGCTCAACAGAGAACATCTCCTTCAGGTTAAATGTGTTTACAAACACATACATATGACTGGTAGGATAGAGTCCTACCTTAAGACTCCTCTCATCCAATTCCTCTCCCTCCTGGCCTTCCTCCTTGCCAACTGCATTGTCCTCCTTGCCTTTCCAGCCAACTGCATTGTCCTTGGCTTCTGCATTGACCTGCAAAGAAATAAAAAACACAATCATTCACAGAGCACAAAAATTAAATTTTTTTGCAAAAACATTTAAAACCAATAGGGAAAAACACCTAAAAGCACAATTCACAGCATCCAGGGCTGAAAAACGCACCTGAAAACAAAATTCAAAGCATACAGACCTGTAAGCCACACATCGCCGAACCACAGAGCCGAGGTATGACCACCATGGAGCCGAGGTATGACCACCACCACCACAGAGGCGAGGTATGCTCACCACAGAGCCGAGTTAAAACCACCACAGGGCCGAGCCAAGTAAAACCACAACAAAGCCGAATAAAACCATGAAAGGGCCAAGGTAAAACCACCACAGGGCCAAGGTATGACAACACATAGCCAAGCATAGCCACCAAAGAGTCGAGCTATAACCACACAATGTCAAGGTATAACCACCACAGCGTCGAGGTTAAACCACCATAGAGCCGAGGTTTAACGAACACAGAACCCAGTGTGAACAACCACAGAGCATAAACCATGAAAGTTTTTAAGGCCGCCGCGGTCGAACCAGGACCAGGGGAGCTTGAGCCAGGAGAGCACAGGCACCATAACAACGGATGGAGCGCATGGAGGGTGGTGGCGGAGGCATCAGACATCGAAGAACCTCTGTGCAACAGTCGGAGACCAAAACACACAACAACCAGACTCGAAGCAGAAAATGAGGCTTCGTCGAGAAGCCTCCACATAATGGTGGGAGATGACCTGTTGAGCAGGTTAGAGACCAGTTTGACCGGGTGCACATGCCCACCACGTGATTGCCTTACGCTGGGACACCTGACGTACAACAGGTGGATTCGCCTACGTGGCATGGGGGCCAGTCATTGCTGAGGTGTCCAATGACTGACCCCTCTCCCCTATATCGATTGGGTTCTTTAAAAAAATTGGTAAGCCCAAGTCAATTGTAGAAAAGACTAAACCAAGAATCTGTTGAATGATTTATTGTGGAAGAAGGGAACATTATACACAAATTCATTGCAAGTTTTTTTTTGTTTTTTTTGTTTTATTTGTTTATTTATTTATTAAAGTTTGGTAGGTTATACTATAAATAGTTGCATCTTAATGAATCCATAGTGACCTGAATGAATATGTTATTTTTGAGGTCTCAACGTAAGAATCATATTGATAATTATCATATTTATATTCTCACTTTAATTTAAGACAATAATAATTTTAATCTTGATTTTTTTTGATTTTTTAAAAATGTTTCAATAGCCATTTTTAATCTGAATTAATTTTTGGTATACTTAGAAGTTGATTCTTAAACTGCATAGTAACCATGTGGTTTACACTTTCATATTTGGTAATTCCAGGAGTAGGTTTGTGAATATGCCATTGTTGTTACAACAATGGGCTCTATAATAAAGCCAATGTTTAATTACTAATTTTGTTTTTATTATGGGTTCCATAATAGAGTCAATGTTTAATTAATAATTAATATTTATATATTTATTGCTAATTTTAATTAAAATTAGGTAAAAAATTTAAAAGAAAAAGACAACATTGTGAATTTCAAAATAGAAAAAAAAGGTAATTGTTATTTTAAAGAAGAAGAAAAATATGTGTTAAGAAATCTTTTGGTGATAATCACATCAGGGAAAATTTGTCAACGTGTTTCGAACCATCCAGTGTGGTTTATTAGATGGAGAATAATTACTACTAAAAGATAGAATCTAACAACTAATTTGGACTAAAGAAAATTTATTTATTAATAAAGAACATTATAATAAACATAAAACAAAAAATAATTAAAAATATATTTAATTAAAAGTAAATAAAATGAAAGAAACTAGACCAACTAACGTATTATAGGTTAAAAAACAATAAATCAAAATTAAATAATAAAGAGTCAAAAGAATCAATAAAATATGAATTAACAACTAATCAAGTGGAGAAAATTAATGTTTATTAAAATCAAATGACAAAAAAAAATTAAGATTCAAAATAGGGGATGAGAATATGTGTGTGTGTGAGAACGTTAAAAAAAAGGACAATTGTAAAAAACCATACAAACTGTGAAGATAGTGGTATTTAATTCATGAAATTCTACTCTATTTTTTGAATTTATATTTTAGATTATATTCACATGTCTTTGTTAATATGTAAATTTTAATTATTATGTATTATATGCATGTATATTATGGTAATTATATAATAATAATTGGAATGATGATAATCCCAATGTGTCTTTACAATTACTTCTTGAGCTTACCAAATTGTGTGCTACATAGATAATGAAAAACTGATTGTTTGATGTATAAACATATATTGACAAAATATTTCATCTACTAATGTAGATTTCTATTATATTTGAGTCTTAAAATTAAATTCCTCATTATATAAACCTAAAAATAGTAAAAAAGGGGATGAGGTACTTTCTTCTATATGTAATTATAGGAGACTCAACTTTGAAGTATAAATATATATTGACAAAACATTTCATCTACTAATGTAGATTTCTATTATATTTGAATCTTAAAATGAAACTAGTCATTATATAGACCTAAATATAGTTAAAAAGGAATGAGGTCCTTTCTTCCATATGTAATTATAGGATGGTTTTAAGCGATGCCTATCCTATAGAATAGGAAAAAAAATGTGACACATCTAAATCATAGTTTAATGTTTATTGATATAGTATGGTTTTGTGGTTTCAATTATTAATTATGTCAACATGGAAATGTTGAAGTATAATGTTTTAAGGATGTTTCATGATATGATAGTATGTGGTAATTGGACATAGTTCTGATGAGAGGATAATGATGCACATGCCGTTCTTATTTATTTATTTTGTTATGATAATGATGTTGTATGCCCATGATGGATATGATATGCATAATGTCAGGTACAGAGATTATGATGTTATGATATGAGATATATTGACATGTGTTTCATCTATTATGTGATGCCATGATATGTCTTTGATGTTGATACGTTGATGTTATAACTTATGAGGGTATTTTATGACGTGAAGGATGTGGTAATTGCATACATATTTTATGATATGAAAGAGTATGCAGTTCCTTACTATTTAGAATGTGGTGATTAACAATGATGTTATGTTTTCATGATGACATGCAATACTTGACATGTGGATTATTTTCTATGATGTTATATTTATAACTAATACATTGGCCGCATGTTGAGATGTCGTGATTGAAAGGAAATCCACAAAAGGGTTGAGAGGGTTGGTTCATTTGATGATCTTGTGGGAGCTCATACCTATAATAGAGAATATTTAACACCATATGGGTTGGGGACAAACTCAATCAAAAATACATATTCCATTGGTTCTTTTGTCTTGTATAACTATTGAAGGGCTATGGGACCATCTTGATGAGGTTGAGTGCCTAATATTGGATTAGGATGCCAAATTATAGTGGGGGTGTAAGGAATTCAATGTATGGGGTTGTGCACCTAAGTGAGTGTGGAGGGAGTGGGCCAATCTTTCGAGACGCTTGGAGTACTAAGTCGAGTTCCTGCCTTGGGGCAGATGAGATCTAATACTTGGCACGAGCCTTGGGCTATCGTATAGACCGATGCAATATTTCCTTGGTGATGTGTAAACTTTCGATGCTTGTTGTTATGCTAGTTTAGCAGAGGGCGTAGGGAAAACATGAAGTAATAAATAACTAAATTAAAAAATAAATAAAATAAAAAAGTTAAATGATTCAATGTGACTTCGGGACGAAATTAAAGAGGGGGAGTATGTAATGCCCTGCAATAATAGTAATGATAACAAATAAAATAAAATAAAATAATATTAATATACAAGTGAATAAATAATAAATAATAAATAAAATATAAAAATAAATAATAAATAATAAATAATAAAGAAAAATATAACAATAAATAATGAATAATGAAGAGAATATAAAAATAATAAATAAATAAAATAATAAATAATAAATTATATATATATATATATATATATATATATATATATATATATATATATATAAATTTAACAAAAAGTAAAATAAAATAAAATAAAATAATGAGTTAAATTAAGCAAAATATTGAATTAAATAAAAATTAAAATAAAAGAAATAAACATTGGCATATTGACACATGGAAGGTGTGCATGTGGATCCTTTTCCATTTTTGGAACCATTTGGTCTATTTAATGGACGAGGAGGAGGATGAGATTATGCATTCATTCATTTGGAAGAAAAGTGTTGTGAGACAAAGGATTCCTTGGCAATATTACGTTGGTTGAGGGCTCGAGGGTGGTTAGTTGTAGAAATATTATGTGCATCTAGGCCTACGTTTGGGTGGAGAGTTGTCCTCAAAGACCTTGTTGTGGTTAGCGAGATTCAAATAGCGTTCAAATACGAAATTACAAGTAAGGAATATCGTCGCTACGGGTAAGTCATCTCTGCTCATGTTTTTTGAAAATTATATGTTAATTCATTGAATAGTTATGTGTTGACAATTAATCACATAAATTGACATTATTAGTTGTATACCTTAATTCCAGGTTGTTACAACTCTGCTCTATTTCTCTGAATGGAAAATGAATGAAAGTATAAAGAAGTTAGGCTTGTGGCCCATGGGCTTCTATTTTATTTGGTCATATATGGAATAAAATGCACTAAAATAGAATGGAACCCTTTTCCCCCCAGTGGTCGAGTTATAACACAGGTAAATAACCTACTAGCGGTTAAGTTTGACTCCTTCAACTCTTAATTGGAGTTACAATATCAAATCTTCTAGAGTCTTCTTCATCATGGTCATGCGGCTAACCTATTTTCTATGAATAATTGGGGCTGACATGCCGTATTCACAAATTATGGTGGTCAAAACAAGAAGGTCAAATTATGAGTGACATAATGTTTGCATACAAACTCTGATTGAGGTGATTCTTGCATTGTTGGAAAGGTGTTTGTGCTTAGAATAACACATTAAGGTGTAGAGATTAAGAAACAAAAATTTCCCCCCCAAAAATGTCATTTTATGCCTCAAACTACTTACGGAATTTTTTAGATCCCAATTCGCCAAACTGGGTCTGGTTAGTAAAAATAATCTTGTGAGTTGATTCCTCCACTTTTTCCACTCTGAAAGCATCAAGATGGATGAAAAATAATGTAATGATCCAATCTGGATCATACATACCCATTTTGTGAGGCTTTTGGCTCCCAAAAGTTTCTACTGAATGAGGTGAGAAATTTTTTCCTCCATATTCTCTTGAGCGTACCATTTGGCTTTGCCTAAAAGCCATCGTTTCAACCCAATTTGCCAAAAATCCCGCTGCCCTCACTTGTAGTTATGTATCTCTTTTGTAAATTGTATCATATTTCTAATCTCCCTAATCATATGGTGTTAAATCATCTACAAAAGGTAGACCCATTCCTCTTCTTAATCTAGTATCGAACACTCATAAAATTTCATATTCTCTTCAATTACAACTGAGTAAATGTGCATGTATGGGGCTAGACTGAGCCTATAGGAATTATCTCCCAAAATTTCCAGTATCTCAAAGGGACCATGTCACAGAGCCTTGATTTTCTTACTAAGACCCTACAGCGTCTTCTTGTTCAACTGTAACCATACTCGATCTCACAACTTGAACGAATTCGCTATTTTGTGTTGATCATGATTGACCTTACAATTTTCTTGTGACTTCTGTAGTGTCTCTTTAACTTGTATATGGATTTTCTTAATATTCTCAACAATTTTTTTTTTTCCCTTTAGGCATTCTCTATAAGATCCTCCCTCACTCCTCCTTGATTCCCATATGCAATATGCAAATGTGAAGGGTGGAAAATATACAAAACAAGTTTCAAATGGGGAATTACCAATAGAAGTGTGGATTTATCTAGTATAATATTGTTATATATATCCCAAATTTTTGTCCCAAGTCTTTGGATGATTTTGATTGCACCCCCTAAAAAGCTGCGCCAAAGTCTTATTGACTACTTCTATTTTCCCATTTTGTCTATGAATGAAATTTTGTATACCTCTTCAACTTCATGTCCATCTTCTCTTTGTTTGAAACAATGCTCCTTGGAATCACAAAGTGCACCCAAACCTATCCAAAGAAAAAATCCGCTACTTCTTACACGATGATGGTATTTTTACAGGGCATCATAACACACATCTTGTTGAACCTATCAACTACTAGGAACAAGTATTCATGTCCCTTCCTGATTGTTGGTAAAATTCCCACAAAGTCTATGGAAATGATTTTCTATTGATGCGTGGGTATAGGTAAGGGATGATATAAACCCAATTTCCTGTTCCTTGGCTGGCTAGTACAACAAAGCATGCATCCTTTTATGAACATAGCTACCCATTTTTTCATCTTAGGAAAATAAACATACCTCCGCAATTTGACCATTTTCTTACCTACACCAAAATTCCATGCAAACTTGGAGGCATGAGACTCTTTAATTATCTGCAATCACTCACCTTAGAAACACATAACTTATCCAACTGGTAGAGTAACCCATTGTGGAGACGATAGTCAAGTTCGTTGCTACCATCATGCACATGACTCTGGATCTACATCTATTGAAACACATCATTGAATTCATGCTCTAAATATGCATCTTTGTATGCATCATGGGTGAATGGCTCCATGTGCACCAGAGTTCCCAAAGTTGTGATATTTGATGTGGCTCGCCTTGAAAGCATGTCGTCCAACTTGTTTGTGCTGCCCTTCTTGTACTTGATCACTAGAGGAAACTATATTGTAACCCCATCCACCTGTAATTCTTGGTCTGCTATAGCTTACTATACACATATAGGTATTGTAGTGGTTGGTGATATGCGAATTATTATCTCCTTTCCCATCAGATAGTGTTTCCACTTCTTCACATCTTGAATCGGGGCATAGAGATTACCGTTGTAGGTAGGGTAGTTGAGAATCACCCAATGAAATACTTCAGAATGGTAGCAACAATCCTTCCTACCTACATCGAGACCGATCCGATAACATACTAAATCACATCTATCTCCTTTTCAAAGGGTTTCTGCAAGTTCAATAATTCTAGAATTGGTTCTTGATTGATCTTATTCTTTAAATCCTTAAAGGTACTCTATTGATCATTTCCCCATTGGAAACTCTTGCCACTAATTGTTACAACGTGGAGTGGTGCTACTATTGCTGAAAATAAGCCTATGAATTTACTTAGATACCACACTTCCTCAATGAAAATCCTAACTTTAGAAACATTAATTAGAACTTGCCACTTCACTATGGCTTCCATCTTGAAATGATTAGGCAGATCTATCTTCGTCATCCTCCCAAGCCGAAACGTGAAGTCAATACCTTTGTGAGAATCGGGGCCCGAAATTTTTTTCCAACAATAGTTCGGCCGAAAATTTTTACAAGTTTGGCCGAACTTTCTTATAAATTTCGACCAAACTCTAGATTCCGTTTACAGTGATGGCACACTGACGGTGCTGGCAAACAGAATTTTTGCCGGAGTTTGGAAAACCGGCAATTAAAGTTCGGCCGAACTATTTTCTATAAATAAATCGCCCGCGAATGTTTATGGTTTATTGTTTCATTGTTCGCGCGTTGTTATTGCAGTTTATCGTGTGCTCCGCCGTCGGGCCGCGTCGACGCCCGGTGCGCCGCGCCGCCCCTTGCCCCCCGCCGTCCGGCGCGTGAATGCCTTCTCGCTTTTAAGATACTTCTTGCCTTCTTGTTTTTCCTGGAGAGATGGGCAACTCTTCTTTCCCCATGGACACGACCTCTCTTTTGGCCCGGTCTAGTGGTTTCGATATGATCTTTTGGCTTTCATACTTTAAAATTTTGTGGTAACTCCACTATTCCCTTAATTTTGGGACTGGATAAAACTGTGTTTACTGTCAGGGGAATGAAATTCTATATGTAACCGAATTTTAATTTATTTATATATACATGTAAAAAAAATTATACCTCTCTGATCTTAGTTGTATTGTAACCGTTATCGTATATAATTAATATGCGTCTAACAACTCTGGAATTGTATCGATATATTGTGGATCCATCTGAATTTCAGTGGTGTTTTTCAATGGGATGATATACATGTTATGTGTCTATCTATGCGTAAGATGCTTTGATTTTTATTAGTAGGAGTTTCTGCCAACAGAGTCACTATGCGCTGAATTGTGTACAACCCAAACTCATTGCTTTGTATTTTCGTATAGTCATTTGATATTTATTGGACACTAAAAGTTGTCCCAGTTGTCAATTTTCATAGAATATGTGTTTACAGAAAACTGGTATAAGTTGGTCTCAGTTTTCAAGCTTAATAGGAAATTTTCTTGCAGAGAAATGATGTAAAATGGATAGATTAGTTACTTCTTATTTCTCTACATTATTTATTTCTATACAAATTATACAGTGGCCTAGTGTATTACTTTCCTCATTTACTTTGTGACTGGGTTCAACTCGGCAATCCTACATCAACTCCTCAGCCTTTTAGATAGCCTCCGTCGCAAGATTTGTCCAGCATTTTCTAAACTTACTTTTATTAGTTAGTGTCGTTCCTGGTAACTCATCGCATGCATGTACTATTTTCGTATGACACTATACTACTTTTGTCCTATAGTCCTTTTTCTCCTAACTTGTTCTCTTTGCAAGGACAGGAAGCCTCTGATTTTAGTGTCTCCTGGTGGAATTGGGATAGAGAGCTACCATACTAGGATAATAAGACTCAACATAAGTAAAACTCTACTCACATGCTTACCTCCATCGCACCACCATTTACATCAGTTTACACCTCGAATTTAATTTGATAACTTGGTAAAAAAATCCATGTGAGGATAGCATATTATTTTCATAATTAACTTACTGTAATAAAATAACATAATCATGTCTTATGTATGCTTGGACAACTATGTCCCGACAGGGTCTACCTACTATGATAACCCTATCATGTGTTTATGTTTTGGCATAACCTGGATACTACTAATCATCATGAAAAATAAAAATAGTTATAAGTAGCAGGTAATACCCACTAAGGGTAAAATCATAACATATTCTCAACCAGGCTAACATACAGTCTGTACCCACCTATTAATCTACATAAATTCATCATAATTTCATGATAGTTCATTTCTATTCAAACACACTACTTGTAGCTAATAAATTCACAGTACCAATTCATCATCAATATAACACACAAAGAATAAATACTGGAATTCTATGAAAGAATCATACTAACTGGGAAAGAAAAAATTTCCTCCAATCCACGAGCTTTTTCCTCCCATCTCTCCCCGGAGCAGAGACCTCCACCCCTAGAACTAACAACCTCTTCTTATTCTAGTGAAGGCACTTTTATGCCTACTTTCCCCAAGGATTATTTCTATAACAACGTTCTGTTATTCCAGGTTGATGATCCCCTTACCCTAGGCTTTTTTTTTCACAAAAGTATAGTTTTTCTTCGTTAAAGCTTGTTTTTTCCACAATGTTGCTTTTTCTACCCCTTCCTAGTGCAATTTCCTCCTCAATGGGGTTTTCTTTGATATATTTCTCCAATCTAAATTAAATTTAATAATTTCTTACTCCCTAAGGGTTTTTCCTAGGAGATTTTTGGAAAGTGTCAAAATTCCATCCTATTCACATGGATTGGAATTTAGCATCTCTATAACTCCGTATTTTCCAGATTAGTATTCAAATTTTCTTAATATTATTCAAATAAAATAATCCTTAAAACATTATAATTGTTTCTTTGGTCGAACATAGTAAATTTTCATTCCTACAAAAATTTAAAATCTAAAACATAATGAACTAAAAATCTGGGATATTACATATCTCCCACATAAGTAAAAGTGAAGGAGAAAGGAGATTCATTCTAGCCAACAATTGAGTTAAGTTGAACTTGGGTTTCTCTGATTATGGTGGAGTGACAAATATCTAAGCTATATTTCATCCAAGTAGCTTTCAATTTAAACTTATATCTAATGTTAAATTATATAAAACAATAATAGTAATTCAAACTTCAAAATAATATTTAGAGTTGGTATAAAATGTGACATAATTTTCCTGCGTGGAAAAACATAGTTACTGAGAGTTCAAAACTCATGCATTTGAATAGAAAGTGGGTATACGAATGAGCAAGTAGATTTTTTCTAGAAATGATTAAGTGAAGGTTGATAGAGAGCCACACAAAATTGCAAATTCATACCTTACCAAAATTAGATCCTTTTAAAGAAAACATATTTAATCAACTTTCATTGAAATATATGATAAACTCAACCCAATTTTATGAAAAGTAGTATACCATTTTTTACATAATTTCACATAATACAAATAGATATAAATTTTAATTAAGTATTGTTATAAATATTTAACTACCCATCAAGAGATGGCCAAGTGATTGAGATAGGGCATCATCACAATAAAAAACCAAGTACAAATTGTAGTAATCCTAGAATCATGCTTTACATGAGGTAAAATTGGGGAACTCATGACTTGTACTATAGATAAAAAAACATTTACCCTTACCAAAAAATATATGATAAAAATTGACAAACTACATAAGCTTAATCTTAAGGGGATATAATCCTTCTTGCCTTCCATATAGATAATGAAAATGATTGTTCCAAGTCTCATGTTGCTTCTCATGTTATTTTATAAACCTTGATTGGAAAGAAAAATAGGAGGGCAAAAATGTAAGAAATATAGAACATACTGGATTTAACAGCCCCAAACTGGATTTTACTCTCAGGTACTGGAACCTCTACAAAGGTTTGACCTGGAAAAATAGTTTTTCCTTAGGTTTCTCCACTGGTTCTATGTCCAACTTGGATAACCTATAGTTCAATATCCTTCTTTTCATTTTTTATATCCCCTCTTGGATAACCATAATATCTTGAAATGGAGCTAGCCAACTCAAATATAGTATTGCAAATCCCTGGCTAAGTTAGATGAGGATTACATATGGCCTTGAATGAGCATTTGGACTCTTTAGATATATATCTAAAGAGTCCAAAAGCTCATTCAAGACCATATGTAATACATAGCCTCCTCATCTAATATATAAAACTTTAATCCATGTGCTTAACCTTAACATTGACACAAATGGAATACAATTTTACTCACTGCTTTATGATAAAAAAATATGCAGATGAATATTGCCCACATATCCAAAGTCAAAAGGGATAGATTAAAAAGGGATGCTCCGGTCATCTATAAAAGATAAATTAAAGAAGCATGACATATTAAAGTAATGTAAATTAGATATGCGTACCAATTATGTTCATATAACACAACAAATAGATGATTCAATACAAATGTCACATAGAAGTCATATTTATCTTATGGGCCTTCAACTTAAATTATATATCTAGCATAATACATTAAGCTATAGGAGATAAATCAAAGAAGCATTTGAATGTAAATTAAAAATGTGTAATAATTATGTCCTCATTTAATATGTACAATATGTTTGGTTGAATCCACATGAAAAACAAGACTCCCAACCGTGAGAAGAGGAAATTACATCCTATTTCTCCCCCTAGCACAATTACCAGTACAGTTAGAATTTAACAGCCCCAAACTGGATTTTACTCTCAGGTACTGGAACCTCTACAAAGGTTCGACTTGGAAACATAGTTTTTCCTTAGGTTTCTCCATTGGTTCTATGTCCAACTTGGATAACCTACAGTTCAATATCCTTCTTTTCATTTTTTATATCCCCTCTTGGATAACCATAATATCTTGAAATGGAGCTAGCCAACTCAAATATAGTATTGCAAATCCCTGGCTAAGTTAGATGAGGACTACATATGGTCTTGAATGAGCATTTGGACTCTTTAGATATATATCTAAAGAGTCCAAAAGCTCATTCAAGACCATATGTAATACATAGCCTCCTCATCTAATATATAAAACTTTAATCCATGTGCTTAACTTTAACATTGACACAAATGGAATACAATTTTACTCACTGCTTTATGATAGAAAAATATGCAGATGAATATTGCCCACATATCCGAAGTCAAAAGGGATAGATTAAAAAGGGATGCTCCGGTCATCTATAAAAGATAAATTAACGAAGCATGGCATATTAAAGTAATGTAAATTAGATATGCGTACCAATTATGTTCATATAACACAACAAATAGATGATTCAATACAAATGTCACATAGAAGTCATATTTATCTCATGGGCCTTCACTTAAATTATATATCTAGCATAATACATTAAGCTATAGGAGATAAATCAAAGAAGCATTTGAATGTAAATTAAAAATGTGTAATAATTATGTCCTCATTTAATATGTACAATATGTTTGGTTGAATCCACATGAAAAAAAAGACTCCCAACCATGAGAAGAGGAAATTACATCCTATTTCTCCCCCCTAGCACAATTACCAGTACAGTTAGAATTTAACAGCCCCAAACTGAATTTTACTCTCAGGTACTGGAACCTCTACAAAGGTTTGACCTGGAAACATAGTTTTTCCTTAGGTTTCTCCACTGGTTCTATGTCCAACTTGGATAACCTACAACAACATCCTTCTTTTCATTTTTTCTATCCCCTCTTGGATAACCATAATATCTTGAAATGGAGCTAGCCAACTCAAATATAGTATTGCAAATCCCTGGCTAAGTTAGATGAGGATTACATATGGTCTTGAATGAGAATTTGGACTCTTTAGATATATATCTAAAGAGTCCAAAAGCTCATTCAAGACTATATGTAATACATAGCCTCCTCATTTAATATATAAACATTTAATCCATGTGCTTAACCTTAACATTGACACAAATGGAATAAAATTTTACTCACTGCTTTATGATAGAAAAATATGCAGATGAATATTGCCCACATATCCGAAGTCAAAAGGGATAGATTAAAAAGGGATGCTCCGGTCATCTATAAAAGATAAATTAAATAAGCATGACATATTAGTAATGTAAATTAGATATGCGTACCAATTATGTTCATATAACACAACAAATAGATGATTCAATACAAATGTCACATAGAAGTCATATTTATCTCATGGGCCTTCAACTTAAATTATATATCTAGCATAATACATTAAGCTATAGGTGATAAATCAAATAAGCATTTGAATGTAAATTAAACATGTGTAATAATTATATGTCCTTTCTAGTTCAATAAATAGATAATAATTTGGCTCAACTATGCCTTGTACATGTTTTCCTTTAAACCTTTACTTTCATAGCACATTTTCATCAAAAATTTTATTTGTCAATTTTTTATTATATATTATGTTTTTTAATTAATTAATAACGGCCATTATTACCAAAAGGGATTTTACAAATTTATATTTTATAAAATGAATTATGGGGGGCATATTGAGATGGTTATCTCACTTTTTACTGATTCTTCTAATATTCCTAGAATTTTATGAAAGAAAATATGAATTTGAAATGTTTGTATAAATTTAATGAGGATACATGAGTTGATTTGGAGAAGACCATCATCAATTATGTCTAGATTGAGACAGGGCATCATCACAATAAAAAACCAAGTACAAATTGTAGTAATCCTAGAATCATGCTTTACATATAAGGTAAAATTGGGGAACTCGTGACTTGTACTATAGATAAAAAACATTTACCCTTACCAAAAAAATATATGATAAAAATTGACAAACTACATAAGTTTAAGCTTAAGGGTATATAATCCTTCTTGCCTTCCATATAGATAATGAAAATGATTGTTCCAAGTCTCATGTTTCTTCTCATGTTATTTTATAAACCTTGATTGGAAAGAAAAATAGGAGGGCAGAAATGTAAGAAATATAAAACATAATGAAACACAATGTAAGAAATAGAGAACATAATGAAACAAACACATACATATATCTCTAGACAATCAATACAATTATTTTCCTATGAATCCTTAAGAGAGACAAGCAACCCTAAAAGTAATGATGCTCTAGACTCCTTTTTCCCTAGGAAATCCTTATGGGAGAAAAACAACACTAAAATGTAAACATGCTCTAGAGTTAGCTACTGAATTTTAGCGTGTAAGGTTGCTATAAAAACTTAGCTTCATAAATTTTTCTCTCTAACTTCACACTCCTAGTTGTATTTTCAACTATGGAACAAAATACAATAACACAAAATGGAACTCTTATTCCTCCTAGTGGCCAAGTATTTAACATAGCGTGATAGCCAATTAGGTGTAAGATTTGACTCTGTCAACCATTAACGAGGTTTGTGATTTTAGACCTCTTAGAGTCTTGTTAAAATTCCACATGTAGCTAGCTTTCCATGCATGAGTAATGGGGCTAAAATGTCATTCTCTCGTACCATGACCTGGTCAACATGATAGGTCAACTTAGTAAAGGCATAAATTTTGAATGAACTTCATTTGATGTTTTTCTTGCACCATTGGATATGTCTTTAAGTGTAGAATAATGGTCAAGATTTCAGCACAAGGGATAATCGTTTGACCCCCATAAATGTCATTTAATACCTCAAAATGACTCCAAAAGGTTTTAGACCCCAATTCTCCACCCACCATTAAAATGACCCTACAAGTTGATTCTTTCAGTTTTTTCACTCTATAAGCATCAAAATATAATATGACAAATAATATAATTATCCAATCTTATAATATTATACAATCTTATAATATTTGAAACCTAATGTCTTTCCCATACCAAAGTATGTTCTTTTAAAACATGTTTTCTTGGTGATATGGGTGATTTAGAAATGATTGGGAGAGCGAAATTCCTCATTTAATATGTACAATATGTTTGGTTCATGCCATTAAGCCAAGAATTTTAAATTCAACTGACTTTTAATATTTAACCAACTAAATCCTGCAAAAAAAGAATAAAACAATTTATGTTAGGGTTGTGGATTCAGGGATTGAAACAACACACCATGATATTTCAAATTTAAAAATGATGGTTTGAGTCCTAGGTAGCTTAGAATCCTATTTGTTTTCAAAATAAGGATGCACTCCCATTTGATTCTCATGATTAGGTTGTAATCATGAGGCTCTCACTCAAGAGTGGACCTTCCCAAAATCTTGTGACGTCTTGTCACAAACAAAACCATCAAACTAAAAACACATCATGCAAGAAACATAGCTCGCTGACATATCATTTTTCTCCTTCAAAGAAAAAAAAATTCACATCATGTGAATATCTCCATGTAATCTTACATATTGGTGTACAAAACCATCAACCAAACACAAGTCGACAAAACATGCCTCTTCAAACAACTGACTCTCAAGTCAAATAATAGAGCTCATGTACAAATTTCCTTCCTATATTCTTTATCAACCTCTTCTAGTGATTCTTGAAAGGTGTGAGAAGAGAGTCATGGTCACTGAGTTGAGCAAGAGAAATATTTTGGTATGACAACATTACTTGTGATAGGTCTAGCTAGCAGGCTACCAAATTACATGGTAATGGCATTCAAAATGTGAAAATTCCCATTTCACTTGGAAATAAGATGGTAGAGAAAGGTATATATGAAAGGAGATATCCATTTATGGTAAAGAAATCAAATAGTTCTATCAATTCCACCTTGCAACTCTAAGAGACATTGAATTAAATTTCATCTCAAGACAGCGCTTTGAGAGGACATTCTCAAAGCCAACCTTCGTTATGGCTTTGAAACACATGGTAAGTATCAAGACTTAGCAACTTTATTTGCATAATTTTTTCTAGCATGGACCTTAATGTCATAGCCTTATTTTGCCTAAATGAATGCAAATTTCCTTTCCATTTGGCTTGTGACATTCATAATTCATGCTCATGGAACATGATTGTGTTGCAATTGTGATAACATTTGTTGTATGCAGAAGCTAATAAAAAATGATCGAAAATGACATTTTTGCTCTGTTTTTTTGAAGATTTAAGGAAAATTACACTAAGTAGCTTCCAACCTCATATGACCATCATGTCAAACTCATATTAGGATATTGTCCAAGTAAGAGCCACTTAAGCAAGCAATCTAGTATACATGACTCCAATTTCAATTAGCAACAATGACAGTTCTAAGTATGGTGCAAACATTGCTCTAGATCCTCAATGGGGCATGTTTGATGACAATAATTTGGGGAGTGAGAGAGGGAGATGGTAGGAGAAAAAAATCAAGGAATCCTCGGGAAATTGAAAATATATAACTAATAAGATGGAAGACATTTGTAACCTAAGATAGAAACTTGTGAGGAAATGTGTGAAGTTGGTATTACACACCCAATTGGACAACCTCGAGGAGAAAACATTTCTCCCACTTTATTTGTTGGCATAACCTAGTAAGTGTTATTCACTAGCATGTATTTTGTAAAGGCCTTTCAACATAGTTCCCATTCAAATCCATCCACCAGGTTGTAGAGGATTCCAAGCCTAATTTCATAAAAAGTAAGTTGGGGATGATCACATTGACTTGCTTGATGACATGTCTATGAAGATTAACTACCTTGAACTATTTTTTTGCTTAGGGAAAGAGACACATTCCCATGTCTGAGCATGAAAACGTTCTTTGATATTGTTAATGCCTCTAGTGTTTACTTCTACAAGTTCTATAGGCAAAGTCTGTAAAGGGCCAAGTAGCCTCTGGATCTCATCTTTTATGAAAGGTGACATATCTAGTAAATGCCCCTACAGTCAATCTCTGGAATGGATCTAAATAGAAGTTCTTCATTTTAATATCCGTAAAACACAACAACTTTAATGTAAACTATGTACATGTGTCATTTCTTCCACAAACTAAAGTGTATAAGTAGTAAATTTTATACCAAGTGTGCTCCCACCATGTAAAGCGCAATTTGGTGAACTTATCATTTTTATAATATCTTTTTCGATTAAATTTAGTTTCACCCATGATCAGTTATTGCTTTGAAAGTTGTGTTCTACATAATTTGTGTACACTAAACTACAAATTTATTTTTTGAAATCTATTTTTTGTAAATGTCAACCAATAGATATATATCATGGAGGATGAAAGACGAAGATCAGCCGAATCCCATATGGAGGTTCAGGGATCAGAGGATGTTCACAATATTTAAATATAATATGAAATCTCCATACATGTGTGTACATATGGAATTGATTTTTTTATTAACTTTGTGAGTGAAATTAGTTGTTAATAAGTTTCATATTTTAATTTTTAGGAGGCAAGAGGACAAGGGTTTCTACTCCATCCATGGAGCGTGGCCAAGGTTCAACCGGTCGAGGTATGAGTGGTAGCAGGTTGCGGGAATGGGGTGATATTTATTCCCCCGAAGGCCAATCAACGACTGCTGGTTCTCAATAGGGTCACTGTGGGTCTGGTTCTCAGTAGCGTCATTCTGGGTTTAGTTCTCAGGAGGGTCATGTTGGAGAAGATGTTAACCAACAACATCAAGGTTGCCATCAATTTCAATATTTTTTCATTAAATTTGTACAACTTTTTTTACACGTGTTTTTTCTAATATACGAAATTATATATATATTGATGCAGAGGTTGAAAATGTTCGAGCCAGTGGTCAAAATAGACGCAGGGCAGCGCGCTACATTCAAGAAGAAGGTTTTCAACCCAGCACAACTTATTCAGCTGAGATTACTAATATACCATGGGAAACGAACATGGCAAAATTCACCTTACAAAGGTGTCAAAGCCTTCATGCAAAATTGCAAAGAGATCTCGAGGCTTTGTCTCTACCTTCTGAGAGTAGACAAAGCCTCCAAATAGTTACAAATTCATTGGGTGAAATGGTAAAGTTGTACAGAAATTTGGGGCCAACGACTGATTCGTTTGTAGAACTGATGAGAAAGAGAAAAGAAACAGTGATAGGTCCCGATAAATGGCAGGACATAAAACAAAGAGTTACAAGAGCAGATGCCAAGTCAATGTTTAATTATAAGGACGGGCCAAAAAGAAAAATGTTGAAGGTGCAGTATTTCAAGCACCCAGACAAAGCTGCTTATTTGTATGATCGACATCTTGCGGCCTTTGGAAGGCTTCCATGGAACGATGAGGTTCCTGTTTATTTTGCACAAATGTTTTATGCATAATTTTTTTTGGGTATGAAACCCAACTACAATGACCTTCCTTCAGAATTTTTTGGCCCGGGGAAAGGTTGATTATATCAACGTAAGGGCGCTAAGCGAGATGTGGAGTTGCCTCGCCCTGAGCCGCCATTGGTGAGTCGACCGTTTCGAGTCGAAACTCTGCGATCAGAGATGGATGCGACTTCTCAAATAAGTCGAGAAGCAAGGGATGTTATGATCGACAATGTTTATAGTGGATTGAGTGGAGTCGATCTTTGTTTAAATCGACAAAGAGCACGTGAAAATGCACGTGCCAATTTTTTTTATTGTACAGATGAGGAGATTTACAACATGAATGTTGAATATCTCCGAACATATGCAATAAATTGTCGCAATGGTTTGCAAGACCTAATTTTTCATGAGGAAGAGGGCACCGGAATGGTATGTGTTAGTGACCTTAGGGTTTGAAATTATTTTTACATATACATGTGTACAATTTGTAATAAATACATGTGTATGTACATGTATACATTTATTTTTATGTGTACATTAATCTAACAAAAATGTATGATTATATTTTAAAACACCATTTGCAGTTCTAAGGCATGATGCGTGATGAAAATGTTAATATTACGTTTCAGACCTCCAGTTCAAACGATGCGTATGGGTCCGACCATCATGATATGTTGGCACATGTATGTTAGTGTTTTTTAAGTGACTCTAAAATAAATAATTGTTGCCACAAATATACATGTATGTATATATATATATATATATATATATAATTTGATAAAATGTTTTAACAGGTACCGATTCCGTCTGATGTTTTTGGGATGGTGGTACCTTCTTCTTCCTTAGGAGATATACCTTCTACTTCATTGGGAGATGAGCCACGAGTATGGACAATTTTTCACAAGTTTAAAATTTATGTTTAAAAGTTATATATATATATATATATATATATTCTACCTCAAAAAGTTCCATTAAAAATTGAGATATATATATATATATATATAGAGAGAGAGAGAGAGAGAGAGAGATCTATATTTTGAGTTATTTAAAATTTTTTGAATTTAGGTTCCTATAGAAGATTTTTTTAATCCGCGGACTGTAGCGACGGAGATAGGAACATCCACAGCATTTGAACAAGTTGTCTTTAGTTCCTTTTTTTAATATTATTGAAAATAAGTTTATATATGTACACGTGCATTTTCATTTGAAAGTTTTTAATATATATATATATATATATAACTGTACATGTATATTGTACAGTTTACCATTGCAGATGTTCCTATGGGAGAACCTGTTCATCAAATGGAGAGGGAACCTTACGAGGTATTGCATGATTTTTTTGTTATATTTTGTTTTTTACATGAAGTTCTAGATATATATATTCTCATTCATTTTTAAAACTTCAAATTTTAATGTTCAAGTACATGTGCATTGTGTATGTAGGTTTCCTATTCACAGGATAGGGCGCAGACTGAGACCCAGACGCTAGATCCTCCATTTGATGGACATGATTTACAGTAGATTTGATTTTAAAATTTAGATGGTTTTAAAATTTGTTAAACTTGATACAGTTTGATACTTGTGAGATTTACAATTTTTGGACATATTTTATTACATTGTTATTATATAATTTGTTTTATTTAATTTTTTGGATGGTTTTAGTACTTTTGGCATGTGAATGTGAAGTAATGTTGTCATCCGAACTACATTTGGCATGTGATATTTAATGTTAAATGTTTTTGTTGGATAGTTGAATTATAATTGGCATGGCATGTGAAGTTTTTAAAACTCAAGTTTTGGATGGTTTCAATCTACATTTTGGATGTGATATTTAATGAAATTTAAATGTTTAATGTTTTAATGTTGCACAATATATAATCAAAAGGGTTTTAAAACTTAAAGTTTTGGATGGTTTCAATCTACAACTTAAAGTTTTGGATGGTTTCAACCTACATTTGCACATGTGGTAAATTGAAATTATGTTACTTGTAACAAGACAATCCCCATTGATTTCATTGTATATGTTGATTTTTGATTTGATATAATTGCATGTATGATGGTACATTACTTGTAAAGTCATTGGATTAATAGTGTTCATTGATTTCAGTGTAAGCGCAAAAAATTATTGACAATGTAGAACGATTTTTGTGTTATAATAATTAAACTTAATAATATTGGAGAGCAAGAGAGACTTGAGGTATGGTGTTTACTACAAGAGTTCGAGCTAAATATTTAAATGGTTTATGATTTATGATTTTTACTTTCTTTTTAATATAATCGATACGGAAAGATGACAAAACTAATAAGGGTGACAATAAGAATAGAAGAAGAGAATAGTTTAAGATTAATCACAATAAATGCTATTTGTAATTGATTACATTCTAATTATTCACATTCTATCATTCAATATTATTACATTGTCACTTTGCATTCAAAAATTTTATTTGATCATTTTCCATTATTAAAGCTATTCTACAATATTTATCATCTCAACAAATTGAGGTAACTAAGAAAATTTAAAATTAAAATGACTTGATAAATCTCATTTACATATTTAGCATATTTAAAATGGGTATATTAATATTAGATGTATTTACATATTATTGATAAAATTAATCATATGTTTCTCATATTATCGATAGTTTTTCCTTGGTTGCACACGACTGAAACCAACTTAGATCCATCTTAACTACGGATCTATCAAGCGCCAAGAGGGATCAAATCTCTTGAGGTGCAAACATTTCTTCAAGTTTTGCACTCAAAAAAGAGGTTTGCACCTCTAGATATTTGATCCCTATCGGCACTTGATAGATCCATAGTTATGATGGATCTAGGAAAATAACTTTCTAAAAATAAGGGAAAAGCAGCATAGGGAACAATTAGGAGTAGATTTAGGGCATAGGGAACAATTAGGAGTAAATTTAGGAACATGTGATAGTTGGGTGAGATAAAATCATATATTTTAATAAAATAATGGGAATTTGTAGGAGAGACAAATAGTGGATATGACATGTATTTTGGTGAATAATCAAATTTATGGAATTAAAAAATTAATTATTTTTGTATGTGAAAACAAGATTCACACCTAATCCTCACCTAAAAGACTAAATTAAACACATTATTATTAAGGGGACGAGGAGCTTTCTAGGCTTTGAGCTCCCCATTGTTAGATGAGTGTCGTAATGGCATTCCAAGTATTTTTGTGAGAACTTATGATATTGTGATATTCTAATTACGAAATAGTGATCTTGAGTACACGCTGGATAATGTAGTAGATAGGAACTTTTTGATAAGGGGAGATAAGGGATGTGACCAAATTCCTATCAGTGAAAAAAAATTTCTTCACCTTCCTATAATTCCATTGTAGCTTTGGGGGCCAAAGGTAAGCAGAGTACCTTGGAATTTCTTGGGTGAAAAACCAAGTGGGTCACCAACTTTGGTCTATTGCATTGGAATTCATTAAAGAATTGGTCATTGGAGCTGCTTCTAGCTAGGAGTGAGCATCGTCAACAACCTACATTGAATATTTTACACTCCCTAGGGTGAATGATACTTTAAATTGATCGAAAGTCTAAGACTTTCGAATTTTTTCGAATGCCAAATGATTTTACAAAGCTAGTATTTATAATATCCTAGTAGGTCATTCGGTGACAACTTTTACCGGAAACTTGAAACAAAGAGAATCTATCCTTGGCTAGGACATCATGTAAGATGTCCGCCATAAACAGTAAAATTGTACTTAAACGCTGAGATTCGGGCAAGTGGGGACAACCACTTGTTATCTCGTCCCTTGGAAGCTAGGCCATATGGGGACCGAATCTGACCTTACAAAATAAAGTGGAATAATTTGTACCATACGGTCGGAAAACATATACAAGAACAATTAATTTCATTCTAGAATATATATATCCAATACATATAACATTTTTCATCAATGCACATGTATAGAAAAACTACTTTCAATTGATACTAGAGCACGTGCTTGTACCCAAACAATTTGTAACATGTGCAAACCACAAATAACATAAGCAGCTCAATTTTTAGTTGAGTATTGGAAGTTCTAAAACATATTTAATCCAAAGATAATAAATTGTTAGACACTTCACTCAAAAAAATTCTAATGGAATTCCATCTTCAATAATCCGTTCATGATCGGATTTTGACATTTTCCATTTCTTAATTTTCGATTTTTTCTTTGATTGAACTTCTATCAACTTTATGCGTGTTGCACACACCAAGTGACTATATTGACAACTTATGGAATCAGGTTCATAGTCTTCAAAGTAAAAAAAGTCTCCACTTTGATGAGTTTGTCTAAAAAAATAACCTTTCAGTATAATAGACCCTCTGTCATACTGAAATCCGTGATCATTATAGTCTTGTAATAATTTCATTTTTCGTTCAGTGCAACGCATCAAATAATACTTCACATTTTCATCATTGTTAATAGGTGCAATTACAGCAAAAACATCTCCTGCACAATAAAATAAAAATTTAACATTTAATTATGCATATTTAAATTTATTTCTAGATCTTTAAATCATTAGAAAGTAATTCAAATGTTACCTTCTCTAATAAGATCAGAAACTCGATCATCATCTGATGATATTGTAGTTTCTTCTGATTGCATTTCTTCAAACATTGCAACAGAGATTTTTCCCTTTGTATTTAGCTCTGTATGTTTCCAATCGTTCACGTACATTTTGTTTTCACAAACGTCATTGGATTTTGTGTTGTCTATGCAAACATCACAAAAACAAGAATATTTTCTTTTATCCAATGAAAACACATTTGTGGACAACTTTTTTTGAATTGAATGCAATTTTCGAGTCCCTTTTATTGTTTCAACGTCATTTCCAATTGATCTATCTACGTCTCCGATTCCAATATGCCAGAAAAACCTTTATATGGAAAATTAGAAAAAGAATTTGTAAATATGATATCAAAATACAATTAAATATAATCATTGCATGATAAATGTACAATGTTTAAAATTAGATTTCCAATATAAATTAAATTGAATGTACCTTCGCACTTCTCTTGATGGGTTTTTCTCATGGCTTAGAGCAGCGATGCACCATTAAACAACTTCTTCATCGTTCACAAATCGGCGTGCAGAGTGGTTCATTTGATATCTTCAAAGTACTCGTTTTATGCATGCTCCCGCACCGTCATGTTCTCCTTTTCCATGGCCAGTCTCGAAGAAATTCCAACAATGTTTAATGCAGGTTTTCTTATGAAGACAACACAACCAAAAGAATGATCGTGTAGATTTGAATTGACCTACGCATCCGTCTGACCATATCCAATGTTCATTGAATGTTATTCCACGATTTTTCAATGAATCATAAATTCTTCCAAAACAATGTTGTACAAAACATGTATCATGTATACGATCGTCACTGATATAAAAGTGATATTCTTTAATGATATGTCAATTTTCACTCGTGCTTTCTATATGATCGACATTTTGTTCAGCATGTCTATATAGAATATGGACAAGCATGGAGACTTGGTCAGAGTGATAGTATTCACTCTGAATTTCTTTTTGTGGAACAAATGTGTAGTTTTCTGCAAAATCAATCACTGACAAAATGGTCCCTGGTGGAAAAAATTCACGAGATTTTTTGAATTGCAAGTCTTTCCATCGAGCTCTATGGGAATGTTTGGTGTATTTGTAAATTTCTGCCTCAAACTTTCTCAAAAAGTCTATCAGAAAAATTTCGTCTTCTCGTAATTCGATTCTTTTAACACTATTTGCATCTTGAATCGATGTACCGATATATTCATATCTCTTCCATTTCACTTTCATGTTGGACAATGATTGATCATTTATATCAATACGATATTTGTTTTGAAATTTAGTCAAATTTCCACAATCATTGCATTTTTACCACCAACACATTTCTTTTTGTAAAATAGTTCATCGCTTTCTCTTTCACATAGAATTTGAGATATGAAATCATGGATAGTGGAAGGAGGAGGTGAATCCTTCCATAATATTCTACCAAAATCAAGGAATGTGTCATAATATAACTCAAATTCCACATGATAACGGCAACAACAAGTGTCGCGTATGGTGATAGGTTTTACATACCATGGTTTTTTTTGAACAAAAGCACTGAGTGAAACTTGAATTTGACGATTCTCTTCTTTGAACTTGTTGAATAACTCTATTTGAGTGGTTTCCAAGAGATGTTTTTCATGTTCTTCGTATTGATTTCGTGTTATTCTTCTTCGCATCACATGTCTTGCAGTTGGTGAAACACACGAATTGTTCTTCCAATATTCATATATTATTTTTTTAACATCTTCTCCAAGTCTATCTTTGTATGGTTGCCTACAAATAGCTCTCCAACAAGCGAGTTCATCATTTACATCTATTTGCAGTCAAAATTTTCGATGTTTGTGTAGAGTTTTTCGCGAGGTTCTCAGTGCTCGTGCCATAGATGTTATCAAATGATTCTCTTGAGTACTTGGGGAAACCATTTCCATCTGTATTCCTCTACATATATTTGAAACATCTTTATCTCTAGATCTCTTAATTGACTTTATAGCACTACTCACATTTTTTATCACTTCTTCCTTCATTTTTTATCTTTGGTTGATTTTCGAATACCCAATAGTGTCGTCGCTTCTTTTAATTTCTTTGATGATAGGAGACCTTTCAACATTTGAGCTTGAACTGTCACTCGCTCATTTAAGAAATAATCTTTAAAAATGCAGTTGACACGATATCGTATAACATGGTCAGGTTTTTTATCTCCATATGTGTGAGTGTCAACATTTTCTAACATCTCATTATCGATAGTGATTTCATCTGTACATATTCGAAAAAATAGTACATATTCAATAAATCACTAAATTAATAAATATGTCAATAAATATTAGGAAAATTTTAAATATATCAATAGATCATAATATTTACATTTACATACTCGCTTCAATTTCTGCTTGAGGTTGATTTTCTTCTTCAATATTTTGAGGAGTATCTCTGTCTGTTTACATTAAACAAAATATTTTTCAAATTAGTTCATCAAATAAAAATTAAGTTTCACCTTTTACATTAGAAATTTTTTAAATATATCAATAGATCATAATATTTACATTTACTTACCTGCTTCAATTTCTGCTTGAGGTTGATTTTCTTCTTCAATATTTTGAGGAATATCTCTGTCTGTTTACATTAAACAAAATATTTTTCAAACTAGTTCATCAAATAAAAATTAAGCTTCACATTTTACATTAGAAAAATTTTAAATATATATCAATAGATCATAATATTTACATTTACATACCTGCTTCAATTTCTGCTTGAGGTTGATTTTCCTCCTCAATATTTGAGAGGGCTTCTAACTTTCTTTTGCAAGATTGTCTCGTTTCTTCTCTACGTGTCTCAGGGTCTCTTTTTCGATCATATTTTCTCGCACAAGTTCTTCGATTTCCCATGATAATAGGGTATGAAGTTCAAAAAATTTCCTTCAAAAAATTAGACAATAACTCAATTACAAAAAATATCACAAAATATTTAATTTAAAAAAATTCAGTGTAAATTTTTTGTAAAAAATACATACTCCAATCCAAAACACAGACTTTAAAAAATTCGAGAGAAAAATGTCTTATAAAAATGAAACGAAATTCAAAAGATTTACTTTAACTCAAAACACGTACATACCTCCAAGAAATGTCTTTTGAATGTACGTCCAAGAAATTTTTTACAATTTTTTCCAAAATCACGTCGCCTCCAAGAAATGTCCTCCAAAAAAATTCAGTAAACCCAAAATTGTAAAATCAATTTGCTTCCAATAAATGCTCTTAAACCAAAACCTTGAAGAAAAGCTTTTGAACCCAAACCAAGATTTTGTAAAATGAGATGAAGTGTGCGAAATGTGCGAAAATTGTGAATCATTTCATGGCAATTTATATTGACGCGAAATGTGTTTTTAGTAGGGGGCTCCACAAAACTTTCCGGCCGACGGAGAGTTATACAATAGTTCGGCCGAACTTTTGTTAAAAAGTTCGGCCGAACTATTAAGACGTTAGAGTTAACGACTCTTAAGCGGAAAACATAGTTCGGCCGAACTAACGCGTCACCAATTACGCAAAAACCAGGCTCTGAAAACGGTTCTGCAACTTTGGACTGATTAAACTCCATGAAAGGTTGTTAATTAACTGTCGGAACCAAGACAAGCATTTTCAGAATTGAATCTACTTTCAGAAAATATAACTTTTATGGAATTTCATAAACGTTTATTAATTTTAATTATTTTTCTAATAAAATAGGTGCAAACAATTTCTGAGGGTCGTCGTGATTCAGTGAAATCAAAATTTTGTATCTCTCAAAATACATTGTAAAAAAAATTGAAAAAATTATGGGGCATTACATTGGTCCGTCATCTCTAATGGGTAGCTTTTAGATTTTTAGTTTATAACTTATATGTTAAGAAATTTCTTGCGACGCGAAACATATCCAAAATACGCAGTTTTTCGTATTGGACCAGTTCAAAAAATTCTAGTAATTATGATATGCATCCATTGGCTTTGTAAATATGAAAAAAACAAAATAGACTCTGTCTAGATTGTTGTAACACATTTTTTTTTTTCAAAAACACAAATTTTCAATGAATACAACATTGCGTCATAACATGACTTCTTATGAATCCTTTGATTGTTAAGAAACACACACTCAAAGAAACGCTAAGTTGAAATATCAAATCTGCATAAAAAAATTTCAAAAAATAAGTAATAGAAAGCTAACAAAATTTCTCACAACTTTTATTTTTATCGCAAAATGAAATTCTACACAGAAAAATTGTTATAGTTTGCAGAAAGTTGAAGAACCGAAAAAAAATGAAAAATTTTTCTCAAAAAAGGGCAAAAAGTGTAACCCAGCTTCACATTTTCACCCCCCCTATGACTATTGTGCAAACTCACACTTCTTGAGATTTCCAGTAGTTGGTAGCTCTTTTCTTTAGCACCTGCATCATGTTGAAGAATGTAACTAGTGTCGGTCTTCATAATTGTACTTGAGTCATAATGAAATGCATTTATCAAAATAAAGAAAATTATTTTTTTACTATTAAATAAATTGGATTATTAAAGCATGGGTTTCATGCTTGGGTCAATTGTTTTTAGGTCAGAGTCTCAATTTAAGACCTCTAGGGTTTATGTCAAGTGTCCTTGTCCATGCCACATTGTAAGAAACCATTCTTGGTAATTATTTGTCAAGAAAGAAATTTATTTTGTTGTATTTTAGGTCTTCTAGGCCTCCTCCACCAAATTGGACTCAAGGAAGGACAAGTAGGCCTCAAACATGGTAATTCAACCTCACCATAACTTTATATATTGGATCAAATTGACCTAATTTGAATAAGATGTCAAGTATGTTTGATCTGTAGTAAATTACAGTTGTAAAAGTGCAAAACTCCAAGGAAGAGGAGGATAAGTCTAAGGGTAAAGAAAAACACCTTTTTCAAGATCAAGAATTTGATTTCTCCCTCTATTATCTCATACATGTGAAGTTATAGAGTTTTACTAGAAGGTAGAAATTTTTCCATTGTTGGGGAGGCCGAAATTTTGGAGTAGTTGGGCCGAAAATTCTGTTGTTGGATCGAAGTTCTGGATTGCAGCTTCACTTTGAAGGGATACAATTTGGAAGGCTAATAAAGGATAGTTACAAGGAATAAGGACTGACTTTGTGGGGGAGGAAGGTATGTTGGTCTAGGGTCTTAGTTTATCTCATTTGAATTACTGAAGGAAGAGTTCTTGACTAGGTTTTCCGTTATATAGGGGTTTTCCCCTGGCTGTACACCTACATCTGGTGTCCTTGATATTCGTGTTTTGGTTTTGGTAATTTCTTGAAAAACTAAGATAAGATAAGAACATAAGAAAGATAATAATAACTCAAATAAATCACAAGTAATTATCAACAAAGAGAAAATATGTGAACTTGTAAAGGTATGTTAAACGTTATGTAAATGCGAACTTGTGACCAGAAACCATGATGAAAAAAAAATTGCGACTTGTGACAAATGGTATCAGAGCCCAAGTTGAACACTGGGCCTAATATGGACCACCAAGGGCTGAGAATTGTTTGTAGTTATGATTATTGTTTTTTATCATTCTGTACAGTAATATATTTTGACTGAATTATGATTACTGACAGTTATTTGTGTGTGAGATATAAGGTACTAAACACTGTGCAACATCAACCATGTCAGATAAGGAAGAGCTGTATGTGGAGCTGGGGGAAGGGGGTATCAATTCCACCAAGTCCATTCTGAACGTTGTCTATGATGGGATTGTAATAACCCTCCAACGCTAGAATATTGTTTTGATTTAGATGAGTATAATGGATGAAAGGCAATAAAAGGAATAGAAATGATCTAAATAAATGATTTCTATTAAATAAATTAATGAAGATATAGATACTTGGGAATGAGACACCTAGAAATGAGACTCCTGCCAAACCAATCCTCATCGGGGAATGATATTATATAATACCTTCATGATAATATTGGATAATCACTTCATTATAATAATTCTAGAAATAAATTCTAGATAATATTAACAGATAGGAGATAATGATCCATTAAGCTGCTTAGCTGGGGAAAGATGCTAAGCTTAGAAAATCCTGAAAGCACCGCAAGAGAGAAAGGTGTGCTTTTATGGAAAAGCCTAGGCAAGTGGATGAAAATTTCCAAAAAAGTGGGGCACCGCTAATAGAAACTTTATCTTGAAGGTAGGGTGATAAATATCCATTGAAGGAACAACTGGAGGCAGTTGAATTCTAGAGGCAAGGACTCTCAGCTCGGGGGTGAACTGGAGGGAATTAGTTCTAAGGTTTTGTGGTGGTGTACGATTTCCCAAGTGGTGCACTATATCGGTTATCCTGGTTTGAATAAATTTGTTATGAAACTTTATTGCATTCGACTTTAATTGTTGGTATGTACTTTTTTCCCCAGGAAAAATCGTAGCTTTTATTAATGAAAATAAAAGTTACATGTTGTATATTCTAAATGCATATGCAGATCAGCATTGTAGTTTCCATATAGATAACTGAGAGTAGCAAGAAATAAAATACATCTGCTATGTGTCACATATATAAATACTATAGAACAATATAACTCCTCCACAAGGAGTCTGATGGATATAGATACAAAAATAACTATAATAAAAATGAAAAAGAACATCTGCTATCTCTAATGGGGGCCATCCCCCCTCCAGTGATCAGAATCAAATGTTCTATGAAAGTACTAATAAAAAGCATGCTCATTCTGCTCCTGAACCTCCATGTGAGTAGTTAATAGGTGTGTCGCCTCCTTGGAAAGGAGGTCGGAAATTGTATTCATCTCCCTGTAAATGTGCCGACATGAAATATTATCAAAATGGGATTTGAGCAGTAGAGTTTCATCCAAAATATTCTGCAGTGTGTGCATGTGACATGTCATCTGAACGTTAAAATAGTCAATGAAAATTTGGGAGTCACCAAATATCTGTACTGCATGAATATTTTTAGTGATGGAAAATTGTAGGAGGTACAAGAGGCAGGAGAGTTCTGCAAAATTGTTGATGCCTCTTCCAAGTCCAGTCTTGACTTTATAAAAATGATGTGGTGAGTGATGAAGAATAAATCCACATCCATAACCATGTGTCTGAGCAGATCCATCAAAATAGGCTGAAGGGGTAGAGTAATCAATGATCTCAGGGGATATAAGTCGGGGCTGTGGAGGGGGAGGGGGGGTCATTAGGAATAATGTGATATATGGAGATGATGTGAGCAACAGATGAGGGCCAATGATGAGGGATGTCATGGAAGATGGTCCGATTTCGGACCATCTAGATGCTCCAACATATTATAATGGGTAAATTATGTAGCTTGTGGGGAGTAGCAACATTCCACCAATGCTCCCAGGCTTCAATAAGGGTGTTCCCCTCCCATCGAAGATTATGATGGAATGAGGAGTGAATAATCATCTAGAGTGCAAGAGTAGCACGAAATTGAAGGAATATATGCAAAGTGTCTTCAGCTTCCTCATTGCAGAGTAGACATCTGTGAGGACCAATGTGTGTTATTTTCTGTAGATTGGCCCCAGTTGGAATTTTGTTAGTGAGGATACACCACATGGCGAGCCTAGCTTTAGCAGGTCCCTTAAGTTTCCAAAGATTGTGCCACCATGGGGTTAAGGGTTCAGGTCTGTATGCACGATATATGTGAGAATACCCCTCTTTGGGCGTGTATATACCTTGTTTTGAAACGGTCCAAATAGCCTCATCCTCCTGATCTAGTAATCTGACATGACTATCTCTTAAAGCATCCAGAAAAGCTGACCATATCTCAGTCCACTGTGGTTGAATCTACAATGCCCAATGATCAAGCCAACCTTGTGAGAATAGCGTGGTTCGATCCCTGTCTGCAATTTGATTGAGGGTCAAGAATCGAGCTTGATTGAGGGTAACATTAAGAGCATTCAGGAGGAGGTGTGTGTTGCCACAACCCACCCAAGGATCACATCCAATATGAATGCAGGATCCATTTCCAATTCACTAAGCCAAATAATCCTTGATAAATCTGATCGAGGTAATGACAACGCGCCAAATAGTGGAATAACAGGGGTGGTGCACAGGGGGGATACGAATCCATTCAATGGGATTGAATGGATGAAAGTATTTCTGTATAGTCACCCTGGTCCATAAGTTGTTACCCATGATAATCATCCATACAAGCTTAGCAGCCAAAGCCAAAGTGAAGGTCTATAAGTCCTTGATGCCCCAACAACCCCATCGCTTGGGTAATGCAATACGGGTCCATTTGGTCCATGCAAAAGTGTGTCCTTATTTTATGCCAAGCCATAAAAATCTCCTACAAATCTGCTGAATTTTGTAGTGTATTCCTTTTGGAATCTAGGCAAGAGACATCCAATACACAAGAATGGCCTCTAGAATATATTTGATCAGAATTAGCCGACCAGTCCTAGATAGCCAATGATGGCACCAATTATTTAAATGTTTTTCGATCTTGGTAATGAGCCAATTCCAATCAACATTTTTTTAATTCATTGGTTTGAGGAAAAAACCCAGGTACTTCAAACCATCCTCAAATCTAGCGAGGATGAAAGGAAATCTCTGCTGTGCAAAGTGTATTTCACGAGGAGTGCATCCGTGGCAAGTCAATTTTGATTTGATGTTGTTATACTGCATTCCCATGGCAGTGCAAAATAATAGCAGGATAGCTCTGGCCACATATGATTCAGTGAGTGTACCATTGAGAAAAAGTATGACGTCATCCACAAATAATAGATGTGTGAGAACATAGTTAGCTGTTAAGTGGATACCTTTCAATCTGCCACGGGTAGTTTTATTAGTTATACATCTTCTAAGGCCCTCCATAACTAGAAGAAATAAGAGGGGAGATAATGGACACCCTTTTCGAAGTCCCCGCTCCGCATGAAAGAAATTGGTAGTAGCCCCATTGATAAGAATGCTAAAAGAAACAAAGGTGATGCAGCTCATAATCCAATTAATAGTATGTAAAGGGAAACCTAGGTGAGTGAGAAACATGCAGATATAGAGCCAACTCACTTGATCAAATTCTTTTTCCAAGTCAATCTTGAGAATCATCCCTTTTATGCGCTTGGTGTGCATAGAATGTAAGCCTTCTTGTGCAATGCCAATTGCATCATGGATTTGTCCATTTTCAAGAAAGGCGAATTGTTCAGGAGATATGAAATTGGATAAAATGGGTTTCAACCTATTGGAAATGATCTTGACCATAATCTTGTATATGTAATTACATAAGGAAATCAGATGAAAATATTTGAAAGAAGAGGGATGATTAGATTTAGGAATAAGGGCAATGAATGTAGCATTGTAGGCCTCATAGATGCACCTAGATTGACGAGTCTCTTCCACCACCTCCAGGATATCAGGACCCAAAAAATCTAAGAAGGCTAGATAAAACTCCACAACCCACCTGCTTTTGTCCTTTTGAACCACTTAAGGACAGATTCTAATTCTTGGATCGAAACCGGTAAAAGGAGATCTTCCTTTGCTACGGGATCCACATATCTGGGAAAGAGGGAGGCCAAATTTATGATTTCAGCCAAGGATGGTTGCAGAGGAGCCTTATAAATCTCTCGGAAATGATTGATACCTTTCTAAGCAAGTTGAGAGAAGGTGGAAGATTTTGATCCATCCTCATTGTCAAGATCCCAAATGGTGTTGATAGTGCTTCTGCCATTAGAAAAATGATGGAATAATTTGGAGTTTTCATCCCCAGATTTGATCCAAGTGGCACGGATTTTGAGTCTCCACACCTCATCCCTCGCTTGTAGGATCTTTAAGTGTTCAATTTCAAGTAAAATAAGCTGTGACTTCTCATCTTTAGTTGCAAACCCTCCCCCAATAGAGCTTTCCAATATATGGATATCCTGTTCAATTCTGGTGAGTTCACTGTCCTCCATTATTTTCTTATGCTTAGCCCAAGTAATGGAATCCTTCTTAATATTAAGTAATTTTTGTGCAAAAATGGAGGATGGCAATTGTAGATACGGAGGTGAAGGGAGTCTCCACTGTGTGTCTACTAGTTTGATGTATTCGGGATCTTGTAACCACACAGAGCATAATTTAAAGGGGGAAGCCAACTTCTTAAAGTCCCCAGTGATTTCCAAATAGATCAGGGAGTGGTTAGAGATGCCACCAAAACCAATCCACTATCTGAAAGAGACAAGGTTTTGTAATAACCCTTCTTTGATAAGAAAGCAATCGAGCCTGCGAGCCACCAAATCTTCCCCTGTGCGCCTGTTGCGCCAAGTTAGAGAGGGGGAAGTTATGAGGGGATCCACCAGGTGATGCGATCAGAGAAAGTGTCTAAAGTAATCAGAGAGAGTATCCGCATGTGAATTTGGCCCCCAGGATTCTGAGATTCCAAGAGAGAAGTTCAAGTCACCAGCCAAAATGATGTTGTCAGGACACAAAACAAATGAGTTCATAAGAGAGGTCAAAAATTGTTGCCTGTTGGTGTAGGGTCCATAAGCATTAATAATACAAAATTGCAGTCGAAGGGATTCTGAGAAGACATCCATCCCCATAATGCAATACCTGCCCCAAACATTAAGAAGATTGATATGTTGGGGGATGATACAGAGGGCCAAACCACCCGACCACCCATTAGCATCTAAGGCATGAATGATCCAACCAGGGAGAATAGGGGTAAGTAATTGAATAACATGATCAAACATACCATGAGTTTCCTGAAGCAGAATGATATTAGCCTAAGAAGAAGAAAAGAGTTGTCTAAGAGAAAGATGCTTTGCTGGGCTAGCCAGCCCACGTCAGTTGAAGGAAAGACAGATCATTGGGAAAGTAGGAGTGGGGATTGTCTTGCTCTAAGGATCTGATCGATGAAGATTTTTTTACAGGAGGCAACTTCTAGACTGACTTGTAGAATAACTTTTGAAATATGCGAATGTCGGCCCCGGGAGGGCTTGAGCAGTGGGTTGGAGGGTCCAGTAAGGGTGCCAAGACTAGTCAGGGTGTATTATCGGGGGTGTAAGTTGTAAGAGTGAGTGGAAGAGGTATTGGAGGGTTCAACCACAAGGGAAGGGTAAGGACCAGAGGGGGAGAGTGTGGGGGGAGAGGGGATTAGATCAGAAGGTGCAAGTGTGGAGGCGAGGGGAGATGACAGGGGAAAAAATGTATGGTAGGGGGAGTGGAGGGGAAATGTATAGGTGAGGAAGATGGGGGAAATAGATGGAAGGGGAGTGGAAACCAACCAGAGGAGGCTCCGAACACAAAATATATGCCAAAGATAAAAATGATAAAAAAAGTAAATTGAGGAGTAGAGGATGTACCATCATCCATAGGGAGTCCAGTAGATGTAGCAAAAACCATAGATTGAGTTACTCAGGTAGGTGCATGCACAACAGTCTGTGAGTAATCCACTAGTGAGGAGGAATCAGGTGTCACAATGAAGCCAGTATGCTGAGTTTGTCTCGGCAGTGAGACCAATACTGGAGCAATGGGGTGCAATCTGCTGTGAGTACGAGAAGCCAGTGACGAGCCATTTAAAGGGAAATGTTTGAAGACATGTCTGACTTTGTGGCAACGATGACAGTGGAAGGGAACCCCTTCACAATCCAAAATCTGCGCCCTGGTGGAGTTGCAACATTGAATATTTATGGCTTACTTAAGACCTTCCCTTGTATCCATATGTACCAAGATGCGGGAAAAAGCCATTTTGCTGGAATAAATGAAGGAGCGATCATGGTCCAAATAAGTGCCTAGAAGGTTACAATTTCCTTAAAAATATGTTCATTCCATAAGTGTAGAAGTAGGCCAGGTAACCGAACCCAGATAGGTCCTGCACCCAACAGTTCACGATCAGGATCGAACAAGGGGTTCCACCGTTTCAGTAACACTGGTGGCATCTCAATATGCCAAAATTGTGATAAAATAAGATCCCTGGGTGCCCTGAAAGTAAAGCGGAGAGCAAACCAACCCTTGGTTAGAGTGTGAATGGTGGGAAGCTCTTGTAATAGGTCACCCCAGATCTCTTCTGCCCATTGTTTCAATCTCTTAACCCCATAGTTTTGGCCACGAACCCGAACTACAACCACCCTGTCCACAGTACCCAAGATATTAGCCATTTGTACACCAGTGCCGAGAGTGAGAAGGCTAGCATGCTTTTTGGCTCTTACGCATTTTGTGCGACGGGGTGCATGGGGAGGTATGTCGGGAGGTAGAGAAGCCGATGCAGTAAGCGAAGGCGGGGAGGCAGAGGTGGGAGGGTGAGGGGAGGAGTCGGGTGGGGGGATGGTGAAGAAACCAGAAGGTCGTCGGGCTGAGGGTATGATAGAGCCAAGTGGGGGGTTGGGAGGGAGTGAGATAGGGGAGAAAAATTAAGGTGGGTGGATGGAGAGCGGGGGGAATGAGGTAGAGGGGAGAGGAGTTACTGAGACATGTTGGGAGGGCAGGGTAAAGGAGGGAGTCAACTGGGTGTAGGTGAGGGTCTGAGAGAGAAAGGCTAAGGATGCAAGGGACGGGGGTCGGAGATCCGGTGAGGAGATGAGGTCCAAGTCAGCGGTTGAGAGGATAGCCAGGGATGATGGTGAGAGTTTCGGTATAAAAAAGGAATCCAGCTCAGGGAAGGTAAGCAGGGAGGACGTTGATGCAATATAGATAGCTAATGCAGGAAAAATAAAAGGAGAATATGCAGGGTGAGATACATGCATACCCAAGGATAATCGATGCACAATGGTCCAAATTTCCACATCGGCATATGGGTCCTCCGAATAATCCACAAGATTTTCATCCTAGGCCCCTTCCATTACAAACTACAAGAAGAAACTGTTATTGTAAAGACCAACTGCTAGTCAGAGCGAGTCACAAGGAGCTAGAAACCCGGGGGATGGCAGAAAGAGGGTCACCAACAATAAAAAACCAAGAGCAGTAGTGGTTGGTGCCCTAAAAATGCATCATTCCAAGGCCAAAAATATCAGGAGCATTGCCGAGCTTTGTAAATGATAGTGAGCGCAGACAACAGAAACATCGGCCGATAATATGGGAGTCGCCGAGTGTGCCATTGAATAACCAAGCATCAAGAACCGTCTAGAGTCATGAAGAACACAACAGGCATACAAGGGTGCGTTCATGGTGGAATCAAGAAGATGCCGCAGAGGGTAATGGAAACCCTAGGGCCACCATTGATGCACCAGGGCTCATCCTACCACTCGATTCCGCCTCCTTCACCACCTAATCTCCCCTAAGGAATATTATATACTAATAGTGGAAATAATAAAATAATATTAGATTACATCATTAAATTTTAGAGGGAAAAAAAAAAACTAATTTTTCAACTCGTCAATTGTTGGTATGTATTATATTAAGCACCTTATGATTTAACTCATTGTCTTCTCTTTATTAATAATCAGACAATAGAGGAAGTGGTAATTCAGAAGTGATAACTAGTTGTTGATTATTTGTATTTTTCCTAAATTTTTAGCTATGATAATGTATTAGAATAATTCTCCTAACTGGAAAGAATCCTGATTGCTGTAGTAAATTAGGCATGTGTTAGTCCTTCAGGACTGTATTTAGGTTTCAAGTAAAATATATCTCATATATTATTTTGTGGGTTGTGATAGTATTATTCTATATACAATCCGTTTAATGGATTGCATGGTAAGTATGTTAGGAACCTTGATAGGGATATTCACAAAAACCCTTGGCTTTGACTCCTTTAGTACTCCATAGTGAATTATGGATTCAACCCTCCTAAAGTATACAATCGACCACCTTGAACCCTAGCAATTTGGCCTTCTAAAAGAGTAGTCTTCTACTACAAACTTGTCAGAGCTATCTGAGACCATGGGCATATCAGAAATATGAAGAAGGTTGAAATTTTTGATTTGGTTAAGCCCTAATTTTTGTGAAAAATTTGCTGGACAAAATACTGAGACCATAAACTGTAAAATTCAAGATGGAAAGAGGATTTTATTACTCTACGCTCAATTCAAACAAAAATAGGGTTTTCTGTATGTAAACCTCTATGATACCATAAACTGTAAAATTCAAGATGGAAAGAGGATTTTATTACTCTACGCTCAATTCAAATGAGTATTCAAACCTTTGTATTACATAAGTATACCAGGGTACACATTATTTATTAAAGGAAATGAAGTACATTAAGGGAAATCTCCAATTATAATCTCCATTACGTAGGCCAATTATGAATCCTTGAAGTCCTCTTTATAAAGATTGGTTCAACTCAATTTGAATCAAGACTAGTCTTTATTGAACCACCCTTGCAACCCACATAAAAAATATAAAGACAGATGACCATAAAAATAATGGCAGGAATAAAACCTCTGAGCTAATTAGTGAACATAAATTTCCATGAAAATAAAATGCATGCGGGAACAATGTAATACATAACATATAATGCAAAGAGCACCTGTAGATATGGTTGTGTTCATTTTTCTATTATGTGATTGAGAACGTAGACCACAGAATACAATTTACCTTAAAAAAAGGTCGTTTTCGAGACTTACCTGGCTAGATATCCAATTTTTCGCTGGTGCTCATGGTGGCTTGAAAACGACAGTGCTCGTTGGTGCTCACGATGGCTCGAAAATGACAGTGCTCTAGTGTACAGGTTTGTAGAATGTCAGGGGAGACAATATTTTGGATTTTTTTTATAATAATAAAAATCTCGGACAAGAGTTGTTTTAAATCTCATCAGAGAGTTTACCCGAGAGTTTATGTCAATAAAACTCTTGGACGAGAAAATACTTAACTCTCGTCCGAGATTATTTTAACTCTGGTCAAGCCCAATCTAACTCTCAGGAGAAACATTAAAAATATCTCAGATGAGAGTTCTAAAAACTCTTGGTTGAGAAATTGAGTTGACTATTTTCTTGAACTAGAAATTAAAAATTTCACTTAAATTTTGGCCTTTCGCCAAAAAGTGCTTCCAAACTTCAGGTTTTCACCCTTAATGAAAAATGCACATTATAACATGCATGCCATGACAAGGATAACATCAAATATCATAAAAAAAAGAAAGCATATCATAAGAGCGAATAAATGGAGCAGAGGTACCTATTGAACACAGTAAATGAAAGAAACCAAATACTCTAAGTGGTATAAAATTCAAGAAAATAAACACATATTTATTTATAAGGCCATACCATCAACATGAAGAACTCTCACAAACAAATAAATCCAGAACGTGAAAATGGTACAAGTAATTTACCTTAACAAAAAATGCACATTATAGGATGCATGCCACGACAAGGATAACATCAAATGTCACAAAAAACATAAAGAATGTCACAAGAGGGAATAAATGGAGCAGAGGTACCTATTGAATGTAGAAGATGAAAGAAAACAAATACTCGGAGTAGTATAAGATTCCAGAAAATAAATAAATAGTTATTTAAAAGGCCATATCATCAACATGCAGAACTCCCGCAAAAAAATACATTATTAACATGCAAATAGTGCAGGTAATTTACCTTAACTAAAAATTCACATTATAGAATGCATGCCACAACAAGGATAACATCAAATGTCACAAAAAATAGAAAGCATATCATAAGAGGGAATACATGGAGCAGAGGTACCTAAGTTGAACACAGAAAATGAAAGAAAACAAATACTCTTAGTGGCATAATATTCCAGAAAATAAATAAATATTTATTTAAAAGGCCATATCATCAACATGCAGAACTACCATAAACAAATACATTCAAAACATGCAAACAATGTAGGTAACTTACCTTAACGAAAAATGCACATTATAGCATGCATGCCATGACAAGGATAACATAAAATGTCACAAAAAACAAAAATCATATCACAAGAGCAAGTAAATGGAGAGGTACCTATTATATATTAGGATGGTGATGTATAATATGGTTTTTTTCATTATATACTTTCACTTATTATGTATTATTATGATGATATATAATTAAAAAGAAAACATAATTACAATGCTTTTAGAATTTTGGCTTCTGTGATCCATTGAGTATTATAGAATGATTTCAGTAATAATCACATGAAAATGAACTTCGTTGACGCCTTTCGAACCAACCAGTGTGGTTCCACACTGGTTGGTTCGAAACGCGTTGACGAAGTTCATTTGCATGTGATTATTATCGAAATAATTCTATAATAATTATAATACTATAAAGTCAAAAACCATAGATCCACAACTTGTGATTACATGTAGCCATGTCCCTTCGCACTATCCATCATAAAATCCAGAAAATATCTATCAATTTTCCTCTCTATTAATTTGAATAACTGAAAAATAAACTATACTCCTTTTACTGGATCTATCCACTGATTTTAATTAAACTTGGATATGTGACACATAATGCTTGGATAAGGTCTTGTAGTAGTTATTGGTTCCTTTTGTTACAAGTGCCTGAAAAGTATCAGGTAAATTAATACAATAAACTTGTTGATATATATATATATATATATAATGGAAATTGTAGCATTTTATTTCTTATTGTGAAGGTGTGGCATGGAATATAAGGTTCTTCAACGTGCATATTATTTACATGATTCTCCAGTTCACATGGTTGAGGAAGGTTCTAATACACATTTATATTCAAAACTCGACTCGAGGGAGTCCGAAGTAGGATTATGTGAAAGTCCTTGTCTGTTTTCTATTTTGGACTCACTTCTAGATAGAGTTGTACAAATAAATGAAAAGTTACTGGAGGTTACTGAGAAGAAAGAAAAAATAACAGTTTTTCATGGCCACTGAGCACCCAACTTAAGAAATTGAAGTTACATTGATAGAAATTTAAAATACTCAAACTATAGCCCATCGTGCTTTACTCTTTCTTATGTCAAACTTCTATTATTGGAACTGTCCACTGATTTGAATTAAATTTGGATATGTTACAGATAATGCTTGGATAAGGTCTGGTGCTAGTTATTGCTTCCTTCTGTTATAAGTGCCTGAAAAGTATCAGGTAAATTAATACAATAAAATTGCAGGTGTCATGTACCCAACTTTGTTTTTTTGGTATCACTCTTTTTCATGTAGTAATCATGAGTCCTCCTCATCCATATTAACATTTTAGATGATTTTTATCTTTAATTAGGGTGGGAGAACTCATATATCTCTATTTAAATTCTTGTATACTATACTTATAGTGCCTTAGTTAATTGGATACTTAAATAAGTTATAAGAACTCTTAGTTATCTATTTAATTACTTACATTACCTACCTTAACTCTTAGTTCTCTATTTAATTTCATAAATTACCTATAATCTATACCCTTAATCCATTTGCTATATATTATAGTTGGTTATATTAATCCCCAACTATTGCATAATTAATAAGATGCTTACCTTTTTAATTTTCACAATAACGGTTGCTGGTTTATATTCAAAATAAAAAAGGAGGGAGACGGATCTCCAGATTTACAAAATGGTAATGGTGACAGAAGGACCAACATCATATGTGGTTGGAGTCAAAATCTGCTTTACAATTTGCTTCTGTCATTGTGAAGAAAAAAGATACTGTATAGACTCTGATAAACTGCAGTAAAAGAAAACAGATTTTACATTTCATGTTTTAATTTGCAGATGTGTCGCATTTGCCGCCCGTTGTGATGGTAATAGCGCCTCTCAGCTAAATCAAATGGAAATTTGTTTTATGTGCTTTGACTTATCTTCAAAACAGCCAGTGAAGATGACTTGGATGAAAACGTGACAGCAAGAGGACAAAAAATGGGGCAGAGGAACTCTGTCTGGGCAGGCAGAGAAGCAGAGTTCATGGGGCAGTGTCCAGGATGCGTTTGAGTTCGATAAATTGAAGATGGGAAGAGATCAACTGGTTTATGAAAGCAATTGGTTGAGCACAGAATGTTGAAAACACAGAGGGCACAGAGCTTGATGGGGTTTGAAAGGGCGATCACATTTGAAAGGGCGATTTGATTTGATTTTGATGCTGTGAGGATCACATCTGTGAGGCTCAACGCCATTGGACAGAAGGCAGGAGTTTGAAACTTCGCAGAGATGTTGGGTATAGGGCTTCGGTGTCCACGAGCAATGATCTGCTGTGGGATGGAGCTGCTAACGAAATAAGACCTGATCATGGTAAAAAACAGTATTGGTCAGAGCCATTACACCTGAGGTTACTAATATTGTGAGTGCAGGCTTTATTTTCCAATTCGTCAGCAGTTTTATTGAAAGACCGAAGGACATGATAAAAGTGATTGCCTTTCATCTGCTAGTCCAGAGATTGGCATCGCTCAACTATTCGCTGTAAAATCAGATTTTGGGCTTTTCTGTTGCGTATCATCAGACCTATGACAACGGCAGAGTCTCCAATTATTGTAGCCTTGGTTATACCAAGTTTCTGAAGCTGGAGCAGGCCTTGAAAGAGGGCAAGAGCTTCATCCCTGTTGTTTGAAGCAGAGCCCAGACCCCATTCATAATCAGTTAACATATCTCCATTACCGTTGCAAATAAATCCTCCAGCCCCAGCCATCCTGGGTTGGATTTAGAGGCTCCATCGAAAAAAAGGTAGTGGGTGTTGCAGTTCCTGAGCCAACGAGTAAATTATTCATCTTTCATCCTAATTTTCGAGCTACATCTGGAGCTGTCTCTGCTATTGGGATCACTTCTGTTTTGTTCTATGTTGCTTCTGTCAAGAATATGTCCTATGTAGTTCCTTTCCTCGACATTTAGATCCAACACTTTCAGATTCCCATGACATTTTGTGGACAGAGCTTCCAAGTTGAGATTCCAAGCTTTGTTATAGAGTTTTCTAACATTAGTTTATTTACCTTTGAAGATCATTTTGTTTCTTGCCAGCTAGATGTTCCAAAGAAGGGTACAGGGAAAGGCATTCCAGACCCTTCGAGCTGTGTTGTTTGTTTTTTTTCCCCATGGGTAGCTTTTTTTCCATATAAGCAGCACTTCAGGTATGCTGGTGCCAGGCACCCAAGGAGGATTGTGACTCCGATAGGCTTCCTTCCAGCAGGCAGAAGCAAATGGGCAGTCTATAAAAAGATGTTGGCTAGTCTCTTCTTCAATTTGGCAGTTTGGACAGCGAGATGGTCCGATTATTCCTCGCTTTCTGAGGTTCTCAGCAGTGAGGGTTTTCCCTCTTAAGAGGATACATAAGAAGAATTTGATTTTTGGGAGAGTTTCTGCCTTCCAGACAATTCTCCAATGAGCCCAGATTGCCATAGAATACTCATTTATGCAGATCTGATGATAAGCAGCCTTAATAGTGTAGATTGTGCCTGAAGGATCCCATCGAAAGTCATCAGCAAGGTAGCGTTTTGAAGGTGCAATACCATGAAGATAGACTTTCAGGTTGTTGAGGCTGATTTATGTATCTGTTGGTATGTGAGGGAAAGTCCAGCCTTTCCAGGAATGAGAGTGGGCTTCCCATTGAGAAATCTGGTCCAGAGTTTGAATCCCTGGACTGTTGAAAAAAGCTAGAATCTGCTGAGTACCAGGCCTTCGACTTATGGGCTAGTGCCCCAATATTTTTTCTTCCCCAATTCTTATGAAGCTGTCGCCTTTGGGAACTTTAGAAGTGTTTTGTTCAAGAAAAGGAATAGCTTTCTTACACATCCTCCAAATTTTTGAACACGCTCTGTTGGGGAGCTCATGATCCAATAGCTGATGCCTTGGATAGCTGAGATATTTATTTTCAAGAACTGTTTTCCACCAAACATTCCTACCAAAAATGAATCTCCAAACCAGCTTGCCAGCAAAGGCGAGGTTTAGGAATTTAGAGGATCTGATTCCCAACCCTCCATTCTCACATGGCTGAGTGACCTCCTTCCAGCGTACTAAGTTGTAATTTTTTTTCTCAGTTCTTCCTCCTTGCCAAAGAAAATGACGAAGGAGAGCATCCATTTTAAAATGTAAGTTGGCAGGGGCTTGTAAAAGAGTAAAACAGTACAAAGGCAGGGAGGAGAGCCTTGCTTTAAGAAGAATTATGCGCCCTGCAGGATTAAGCCAAGAGGGGCCCCAATGCTGTATCTTCCTTTTCATCTTGCCAATGATAACTTCCCAGGCTGTAGCTTTCAAGTTGCCGGCACTCACAGGCATGCCTAAATAAGTAAATTGCTCCCAATTCAGCTTATAAGGAACCCCAAAAGTAGTGGCAATCCTATGGAGAACTTGTGCCGAAGTGTTCCACCCATAAATACAACTCTTGAGATAATTTATCAGACCTCCAGAATAGCTCATGTATTTATCAAGGAGAGCTTTGAAACAACGGGCTATGATGTTTGAGGCTCCCCCCATTAGAAGAGTATCGTTAGCAAACTGAGAGTGATTGATGTTCTTGACTCCATTATCAAATTTGATCCCGGTGATGAGGCCCATGCGGCGATTGTAATCCAGAGCTCTACTAAAAGATTCAGCCATTAAAATAAAGAGATAAGGTGATAGGGGGCAGCCTTGTCTAAGCCCACGAGAGGATTGGAAAGATGGTCCAGGTCTGCCATTAATAAGAGGGGAGATCCAAGGTCCTGTGATGCAGGCTTTGATTAGGCTGATAAAGGATGTGGAAAATCCCATTTTTTCAAGCACAACAATTAGAAAGGAGTACCTGACATGGTCAAAGGCATTGGCTAAATCTAGTTTTAAGATGAAGCCTTTCTCATTTCGGGTTTGACTGGAGTGAATGGCCTCTTGGACAAGAAGGATGGAGTCCGAGATTTGCCTATTGGCCAAAAAACCCCCTTGATTTTCAGAGATGAGAGTGGGGAGGATAGGTTTTAGGCGAGTAGCCAAGATTTTAGTCAAAATTTTATATGAAGAGTTACACAACGATATGGGGCGAAAGCGAGAGAAGGTCAAAGGTCTATTTTCTTTAGGGATAAGGGCAAGATGGGTTGCATTAGTGAATCCTCCGATTTTTCACTTACGTTGGATCCATATTAGCATCTTGACAAGGTCTTTTTTAATTAATCCCCAATATGTTCTATAAAAACAGATTGGAAATCCATCTGGGCCAGGGGCTTTATCTGGCTGAAGGGCCCAGATGGCATCATGTATTTCTTCTTCATTGATTTCCTTAATCAAATCTGCATTAATATCCTCATTGATTCCTTTGGTCATATGCTGTAGGAGGTCTGAGTAATCCTCTGTTTCTTTTGTCTCAGTTAAAAGAGTGCTGTAATAGGCTGAGGCAGTTTGCTTGATAGCTTCTTGGGTGTTTTGAGGGCAGCCTTCCTCATCATTAATCGTGGTGACATTATTTCTGACTTTTCTAACAGTTGCTTGCTTATGGAAAAAGGCTGTATTTTTGTCTCCTCCTTGAAGCCATAACTGTCTTGAATTTATTCGCCACTTCTGCTCTTCTTCTCTATTAACCCGGTACAACTGGTAATATATATCACTTTCTAATGCTTTATCCTCATGGGACAGCCCGTTCTCCTCTATTTTCCTGTGATTTTCTTTCAATTTATTTTTTAGCTCAGCTTTGGCATTTTCTGGTTCTTTGTAATGCTGTTTCACCCATTCCTTCAAGGCATATTTTGTATTCTTCAGTTTACATTCCCAAATGAAACCCGGTGAGCCTTATATATGATGTTTCCAGGCTGTTTGGACAATCTGATCCACAATGGGGTTGCTGCGCCAAAGAGAGTTATATTTGAAAGGCAACGGCCCCAATGGACAATGTGCTTCAAGAACAGTGCTAATGGGGTAGTGATCGGAAGCTGAATAAGGCAGGATTGCAGCATGAGCAGTGGAGAATTCAGAGAGGAAGGAAGTGTTTACTAGAATTCTGTCAAGGCACTCCATTATGTTGTCTCTGCCCAGCCTGCGATTGCTCCAAGTGTACCTCCGATTTTTTGGAATGATATCTACTAAATCACCCTCTTGCATGATGTTTTCCAGCTTTTCTCTATAAGGATCATGTGTGAAAGTGCCTCCTCTTTTTTCATTGGAGTGTAATATAAGGTTTAGATCTCCCCCAAGGATGATATTTCTGATGTCTTCAGCTTGGATGTCTTCTTGTAGTGTGGCCCAGCACTGCTTTTTGTCTCTGAAATGGTTTGGTGCATAAATGTTATAAATGACTATTTGCTTGTGCTCTTCTTTCTTTTCTAATATGACTTTGATCCAATAAGGATTGATAGTATTGGATGTGCATATCCAAATATTTTTGTTCCACAAAGTGGTGATGCCACCAGATGCTCCTCTTGCTTCACATATTTGTCCCTCATAATGCCTAAACTGATCGATAATTCTTGTCATCTCTTGCAATCTTTGCTTTGTTTCCTGAATCATTACAATTCCTGGCTTCTCATGGTCTGTAAGATCTTTCAGAGCATCAATTTTTGAGGGGTGCCCCAGTCCCCTACAATTCCATGATATTACTTTCATCATTGGGTATTTATGTTTCGGAGGGATGCTCGTCCCCCTTGCTCCTTATGTGTTTTTTCTTTACTGTTTTGACCCATTATATAAGTTTCGATGGGGTTTTGAGTTCCCATGGCGATGTCTTTTTGAGCATTTTCATCCCTTTGCTGTTTGCTTGATTTCTGGCCAAGTCCTTTTTTTTGGGACTCTTGATTGACTCCATGCTCTTTCGAGGAGCTTCTAGTAGTTCGGGGTGGGGGGGGGGTCAGGAGAATGGGAGGGTGAGGATTGGGAAAGGGAGAAAATGATAGGGGGGTCATTTTCAAGGGGGATCAGGAGGTCATTTTCAGGGAGAGAGAGGGCGCCAAAGGGATTTGAAGAGATCAGGGGAGAACTAGAGGTTGGCCCTGGGGTGGGGGAGATGGATGGGCCAAGAGGAGAGGAGGGAGGAGGGACAGCAGAGGATTTGGGCGGAGCTGAAGGGGGGTTAGGCTTGGGAGGGGCAGATTTGGGAGGAGCCACTTCATAGTTTGCTTTCAAACCGGAGGTGATCTTCTTCTTTTTTACAGTTTCCCATTGCTCTTCAGATTGAGCGGATTCATCATTAACTATTTTAGTGCAACGATTGGAAAAATGACCATATTCGTGACATACCTTGCATTTGAAGGGAATTTGTTCGTAGTCCAGTTGCTGAATATGCGTCCATTCGTCCACCTTTAGTTTGATTGCTTCTGGAAGACCCTTGCCGAGATCGAATTCGACACAAATACACGCACATGCCTGCATATTATCCTTGGGCTCACTCCGGTCAATGTATTTTCCAACGGCATTGCCGATGGCTCGAACCGAGTCATCTCCCCAGCAGTGGAGCGGGAGATGCGGAAGACGAACCCAAACCGGAACAGCGTTAGGGACGTCCAGCTCAAGGTCGAAGTCTGGAGTCCACTTGTTCAGATACAGTCCACGGGAGTCCATGAAATACGGCCCATTTCTGAAGATTAAATCCTTGTCTGCTCTGGATTCGAAATGGAAAGTGTAATAACCTTTTCCACAGAAACGAATGGAGATTTTACCATTGACTTTGTCTGCCCAGTTTCTTTCGATCCAGCGTTGAACTGTTTTCGGGGAAGGCCATAGGCCAGTGAACTGACCGATGAGCCCCCGCTCAGCTAAAGAGAGTGCAGCCATTCGTGGAAGTGTAGGAGGGAGGTCGACCTCCTACAACCCATCCAGTTTCTTGACAAAATTGGATAGCGCAGGGCGAGTTCTCTGAGGCTGAAGGGATTTGATTAAAACCGAAAATGCATCTGCTGCTGACTGATCAACAAGGCCCTCCGTAGCAGCATTCAGAGAGGCCATGGGAGGCCAGAGGCC